>APFE031644828.1:40982-225342 GCA_000404065.3 Pinus taeda
ATCATCAAACTCAATAGTTTCTGATGAACTAAGACTTATAGAAGTAACAAAATGATCCCATGACTCGGACAACGAGCACAATAATGTAATAGCTTTATCCACGGATGATATTTTTACTTCTATACTTTGTAATTGCACAAGAAGAGTATTAAAAGCATTTAAATGATCAACAATCGATGTACCTTCCTTCATTCACAAACCGTACAACTCTCGCTTCAGGAGAATCCTATTGGTTAAGGATTTGGTCATGTACAGTTTCTCTAGTTTCGTCCACAAACCAGTAGTTGTTGTCTCTGACACAATATTAAACAGGACATCATCAGTTAGACACAGTCGAATAGCACTAATCGCTCTTTCATCCATCTCGGCCCACTCGCTATCTGTGATGTTGTAAGGCTGTTTGGCCTTGCCCAACAACGCCTTTGCCACGCCATGTTGGACAAGCAAGTCATGCATCTTCACCTTCCAGATCTCAAAATTAGCAAGTCATGAGTTTATGATGGCTTTAGAGTATTCATGGTCTTCCACGTATTATTCGTTCTATGACCATTGCCTTATAAGTGGTTGACTCCTGGTATGCTTCAACTCCACCATTAAACTTCTGATTTAATTAATTCTATCATAAAATTGAAAGGTAAAAGAAAGTAGGTTGATGTTATTGTAATATAATTTTGCTTCAAAAAACTAATGATTAGTTTTAAGTTTTAAAGACATGTAATTATGTAATTTTGTGTGGAGTGCGGACTTATGGAGGAAACTTTATTCGTCTGCACCTCCCCACATTTCATTTATTATATTAATATTTAATATTTGTTATTTTATTCCATTTAAAATAATTCTTATTCAATTTTATGGTAAAAATATAATTCCCCTTCTCGTTATTCTAAAGAGAAAAAAATAATAAATTTCATTAATTCGTTCCATGGACTCACTAAATGTGAACCCTAATTTGAAACCTAGCTATCAACTGTAACTTCCAATCAACACCAACATACCATTTCGACATGCTCATACCGATGAGATGCATCCATACCAATCAGTAAAACACATTCATTGTTACCCATTGCGCAAAGGAGAAACTCAACCATTCACAACAATCTACATGGCCCTCGTCTTGATGACCCCGTCAAAGTAGCTTTTCTGAATCTACATGTGTCCATGTAAAGTTAACTAGGACGGCACATTATTGATCTATTTCCCATTATAAACTACTCATAGGTGGGTCATCAGATGTTAGATAAGATGGTGTGGCTTTAAGAAGATAAGGGAGGAGTGAAATTCTGGCGAGATGAAATGAAATTGCTATTTGGTGACTAGAAGGGAAAACACTCAAGTCAAGGATCGCAAAAGAATATGCTTTGTATTGTTTTGGGCTGCTGGATTAAGAAACTATGAGTGAAAGAGGGGGTGTGAACCTGAATCGCCATCGGCCTTTATAATTGTCGATCATGGAGAAAGGACCAGCTAACCAGGTAAGTGTATATGTAGAAATGATCCACATTGAAATTTCGAAAATGGTTCATGGCCATCTATGTAATTCATCATGAAATCTTAAAACCTCAAAATATGTCCCAATGATTTTGTCTTTTATAAATTCCTCCACACATCAGATCAAAGCCATATACGGATCCAGTAATAATTCGAACAGATTCAGTTGCTCACCTTCACCCAACTAGTAATAAGCAACACTAGAAACATCAGGCTCACATGTGGCATCCCTTCTAGTTCTAGGCACAGTTTCGTAGCTACTAGTTCGATAAGGATTAGATGTAGGTAAGATAAAAAATTATTGGTGTTAATACGAATACGGAGGAATCTTTCTTCCTTAGAACTTTTTCACTCTGTATAATGTATCAATATTATTGAGATTATAGTAACATGTCAGTAAATGTTTTTTAGTCTGCTTAATGTATCAATATTATTGAGATTATAATAACATATCAGTAAATGTTTTTTAATCTGCTTAATGTATCAACAATATGGAGATTATAATAACATATTTGTTAATATATATAGTGAATTGTTTAAATCTAGTCCAGTATATTTTTAAAATGTAGCTAACCATGTAGCATATTATTTTTTGCTTTCACTCTCACCATTATGGAGATTATAATAACATAATAGCAAATATATGTAGTGAATTGTTTAAATCTAATCCACTAGATTTTTAAAATGTAGCTAATCATGTAGCATATTACTTTTTGCTTCCTCTCCTAACCTGCTGTCTTGACTTACAAAATCTCAAAACACAAATCTTCAAGTCTCGTTAATCATACAATTAAATATTGCTAGTAGAAATAGAAAATATAAACCCAATAAAATACACCATAAAAACTAAATTTGAATTTTTTTTTCAAGAAATGTTCGTTTTGGAACTCATATTTGTATTAAAATATATGTCATTGAGTTTGCTAACATTGAATTGAAACTAAAACATCCTGATAAAGAACAAATATAAAAATTATATGATTACATAGATTTAAAACATAAAATTGTTAATATTGATATTGTTAATTAATCATTTATTTTATTGAACTATAATTTTAGTTCGCATGTGCGATAAAATTGTATTATGTTGAAAAGATTTAATGTCAAATTGTGAAGAAAATGTTTCGTAAAGATAAACTATACTATAAAGAAAATAGAAAACAAATACGTAGATGCTATGAATATTAACATTCACTTGTCTATTATCTCTGCTACTTGCACTAATGAACCTGAATTGTTGAAAGGGAGGAAGTACAGTTCAATCAACAAACTGAAGGTTTATTATACAACATATTAAGTTGAGGGTTTGATATTGCCATAAGTGAATATGTCAAGGTAACTAAAATGAATTTATGACAGTAGAATTTAAATCAATTCTACTGCACCTAATAGCATTTCAAAAACATTCGATTTAATACGAAAGTTTTAGCTAGGTAAACGAATTATAACAAATATGCAGAGGAAGCATTCTTCCTCCGCACTACACAATGTACCAATTTAAGTTTTATTGGTTCCTGTTTCGGAGAACAATAATATGGTTATAGAATGCGAATAAAGTGGAGGGCACTCGATAGACTGGTGTGTCTAATACATGGTCACTATTGTAACAACAATATATTTGTGTTGGGATTCAAACTCTTTTAGAATAATATGTTTTTACTTTTTTCTTCCTATAAAACTTGGGTGTCGTTACAACGTACCACGAGCAAAAGTTGATGTAGCCTGGCCTCTTTTAACCTTGGCCTTTTCATCATTTTGTGGAGGTGAATTTCATTACTTCTACACAATGAAAATCACCTCCACATTCACCACAAATTATAAGTCACAAAACTGAAAACCTTATGTAATATGAAAACTACCCAGGTAATGTGAAAATAACTTCAAATTTTTCAATGTACTAATTGCATCAACTGTTATTTTTGGGTTCAAATTTCATATTACACATGCAAATGAACAACGTGCATAATTTATGAATATGTTATTGTGAAACCACATTATAACTTAGTGAATTTGATTAAATCTCTTTCAAATTTCTTTTCATGTTCAAAATGCATGGAAATGAGCGGCCTGTAATAACGAAAGAGAAATTTGAGAGCACCTCGGCACAACTCGCTCAGAAAATAGAAGGATCTAGGTTTTGAATGTCCGGCTACAAATTCATATTAACAATAAGATCTATTGAGATCCCCCAAATTGAAGTTGAACCATGTTATATCATCGTATTTGGTATACAGTGCGGGAAACACCGCTATGTTTATTAACAATACTGCTTATAAAGTTGCATTTTCTCTAATCGTCCAAAACTTATGTTCACATGAATGCATTTAAATTATGTTCACATGAATGCATTTGAAGTTTAACCAAGTTATATCATCGTATTTGGCATACATAGCAGAAAACACCGCTATGTTCACATGAAGGCATTGGCCCTAGCCTAACAAAGCTCAAGTCAAAAGAGATTCAGCGAAAGCTTTCTCCACAACTCAGCACAACGTAATTTTTGGAAAGGATTGTGGAAATAGAATATTATCAAATAATGAGAAAACCTAAACCCCACACAAAATGACATGAACTGTGTTGCTTTGCAAATAATCATCTTAGTTTTGATACCCACATTTCTATATATGCATCTACATATTCTTACAATGTCAAATATGTAAATACATTTTTATATTTACATTTATATATATTATTGAAAATCAACAATATAAAGATTTCAAATGATTAGGTATATTAAGGACATCAATAAAATAATAAAATTAAATAAATCTTTTCTGTTATATAATATCAAAAAGTTAATTTCTTTTGTTTTAATTATCTATATACTAATCAGGCACATACAAATAGGCTTCCTAACCAAGACTTCAATATGCAAAATATTATGTCACAATACTAGTAAATTCCAAGTGAAGTAAAAGGTGTAAGTTAACTAAAATCATTAAGAGGAAATAGAAATATCAATGGTGCATGGAATGGATGGAATAACTAAAACCATATTTATTTGCTGAATATGGATTCCACAACTTTAATTTAATTATCAATAATTATAAGGTGGATGGTAGGGATTTAATTTCCAACCAATTTTCTACGATATTGTTAGTGCTTTGCACAAATCAAAGCTTGAGATTTATCTCCAAAGTAGTTAGGTCCCTTTTCCCATTTTAATTGAATTGATTAGTTAAAAAAATGTCATATAGATGTGTCATATGAACATGAACTATGATTTATTAGGATGTGGTATTAGCAAGCCATGGTACTGTAACACATCATATCTACAAGCTAATAATATTCACCACAAAATGAGAATGAATCTCGATGGTTATCAAAATTGTTACATATTTTTGTTTAAATGTATATATGTTTTTATATTTTAGTCATTTTTTAATGTTTTTTTTAATCTTGGTAATGTGAGATATATTGTGAGGTAGGTTGTTTTATACCTATCAACATTTACCAACCATTTAATTTATATGATTGTGATTATATATATATATTATAATGCTATGAATATATTTTTCTATAACTTATATAGAATATAGATTCCTAAAATTTAATTTAATCATCAATAATTATTACATGGATGGTAGCGATATAACTTTGAGAGAATATTCTAGGATATTCTTAGTAGCACAAAGAAATAAAATATTGATATTTATCTTTAAAGTAGTTAAACCCTTTTTTCCATTTTAATTAAATTGATTAATTTAAAATATGTCATATGAAACGGATTATGGATTTTTGGGCATGTGGTATTGATAAACCATGGTATTGACTCATGGTATTGTAACAAAGACTATTAATAAATTAAGGATCCCCATGGTAATGTGAGGTTGAATCTCCATGGTTAAAAACCAGATGCTTAATTTATATATTATTTATTTTATAATTAATAATAAAAATAATAAATTTAAAATAAAGTTATAATTTAGTTAGAATCTCTAAAGTAGAGGGTTCATCTCAATGGTTTAAAAATCTTATTTATATTTTATTAAATGTGTATATGTTTAACTATATATTATTATTATTATTATAAGTAATAATAATTTAAAATAAAATTATAATTTAGTTATTTTTATGATATTTTAAATTTTAGCAAGTATAATGAAGTAAGTTTTTTGATACTTATTAGACCCTACGAAAGAAGAATCTAGCAATCCATATCACTATTAGTTTAGCATTGACCTACTCAAATCCATATCACTATTAGTTTAGCATTGACCTACTCAAATTGTAATGTTTAACTCTGAAAAACACATACTTATTTTTCAATATTATTAAAAAACATATTTTTCAAACATTTGATTGGACCATAATGTTGAAGGTCTTATTGTAACCTTTGTGCCATGTGGGTAACTCACTCATATTTTTTTGTCATAATTAATGGATGTTGTTGCAATATTTATGTCATGATTTTTTAAATATTTGTGCATATAGCTCAAACTAAACAAAATAACATATTTACCATAGGTTCTTGCATAAAAAATGAATAGGAATAAGATGTAAATAAATATGTCTATTGAGATGTTTTCTTTAAAATTTAACCTGTATAAGGAAAAGTCTAAACTGAATAATTAATGGTGATTAATTAATTAAAAATAGTTTTTATTTTCTTCTTTTAGTAAATTTAAGAAATTAATTATTTTTTATATTTATTTTGTGTAGAATTTTAATTATGTGAAAAGTTTTTTAAAAAACCATTATATTCAGTGAATAATATAATTTTTATCTAGGATAAATAAAATGATTAAATAATGTTTGTAAAAATCCATCATATTATTAATAAATAAATAATGGAAAAAATGAAATTTTTGATATAGATAAGTGAAAGGGAATTATGAAATTAAAAAAAAGTTCAATAAGATAATTGTTTTCTCACTTTGTTTATTACATTCATTGATATCTTTCTATCAATACTATTGAATGATTGTGAATTGAAAGTGAGGTTTTTGTATCTATAGAAAGAATGAGAAGAATAACTTTGGTGAAGGGTATTATAATATGCATAGAGAAGTAGAATCCACTGACTGCGGAGGTTTGTCATGTTAGGAAGATGAGACAAAATGAGAATGATAACTAAATAGGTAAGTTTGTGAAATAAGTCAAACTTATATATGTGTGAGAGAGATGTTCTTTAGTTATAGGTTAAGCTTGAATTAGTATATGTGGAATTGATATAAGTAATATATCATGAAAGAATAAATTTTAACAAAAATTAACTACAAATTATTAGGAAGAGACAAAACCTCACATTAGTTAACTAATATTTTAAATTTGTAATTAAGTTAACCCAGAACTTAGATATAATTTCACTAATATTCTAGATTTTATTCATTTTTAGCCCATAAAAAAAGCCCAAAGTAAATTTAGAAATATTTACAAAAGAAGAATCGAGAATCATCCTTCTATGCATTTTCCTTTTAATATGAACATTTTATAGAAATAATTATTTATTTGGCTCTTTCTAAGTCTTTTTCTTCTTTGAGTTGCATTGTCTTGACTTTGCTTCTAAATATTGTTGTTAGGGAATGAGAAAGATTTACAGTGGTAAAAAGAAAGAAATGTGAGAAATATGACTTTTTTTTTAAATATCGTAGTTAGGGAATGAGAAAGAAGTGCAGTGGTAAAATGGAATATGAGAAGAATGAAGATGAAGAAGAATGTTTGAATTAGGCTACACACAAAATCACAACAACTCATAAACATTTTAATCTATCTCTGCTTTGCATGCAAAATGCATTATTGATATCTATATTCAAAAATAAAAAATAAAATTGTGTTGTGGGACAAACATTATATGCTCTATGGATACATAGAATAATGTTATATAAGATTGAGGATTAAAAATATTTATATTTGCATTGAGAATTTTCATTTTATTTTTTCTATTATGTCTCATAACATGTACTTTGTTTTTTTTTGGTTTGTAAAGTATATGTGAAAGGTTTGTAAAGTTTTGTTCAACAATTTTTGTGTTGTAGTAATATATACACTATGTAAATTATTTATTGACTTAAATTCTTAATATATAGTTGAGTTGGTTTCTAATTTTGTGATCTTACAGTGCTATCAGAGAGGAGGTTAACCTACTATGTCGAGTAGCCACTAGTTTTGTGGCCCTTCATGAGCACCGTTTGCATCTATCGGTCCAAATATTTTGTGAAATGCGTGAGAGATAACGGTTGTGTGAACGAGATAGTGATTGTTTATTTCAATCAGGTAATTGCATGCTGGGAAACAAGTTCTTTCAAACCATTTTCTTAATCGAGGAGGAAATTTCAGACCAAAAAAAAGGTATGGATTTTATGAATAATTTATATTGTAAAGAGTCATTTACGCTGATATCGCTATCAAGAAGCGTCCAGAACTATTTTCGGAAAGAACACCATTTTCAGTGAAGTGCATGGAAAAAAACTTAAGAAACATACACTTTATCTCATGCCAATTCTTTCAGATTAATGATTTTAATTCACTACGTGATTGTCTTCAATATGCTCACTTTGACTCACATTAGCTTTGCCTTGGACCCCCCTTGCATAAATGGTGACAAATATTTGAGTTTTCTCATTTTTTCTCGACTATGGTTTCTGCAGTGATATAGCCCTGAAACGAGTCAGACAATAATTAAGGGCTTGAATTTATGTTCAATTCAAACATTTATATATTTATTTATCTATTCTAATGGCAAAAGTGTCCTCAGACACGTATTAATCAGCAAAAAAAAAGAAAAAAAAAAAATTAATTACATATTTGATTTTGCAAGAGTTTACAATTGAATAACTAAACACTCTTACAATGAGCTATTTATAAGATCCATGTCCTAATTACCTCTAATTATGGATCACTTATTAAATAACAAGTTTCCATTTACAATAAATGCTACTCAAAACAACTAGCTAACAAATCTCGTAAAATAGAGCTTAAGATACGACACTTTTGGAGAGTCATATCTTGTTACAACAATATACTAATAATTAAACATTCTAGAATAATAATTATTAATTTAATATCTTAAGTTAATAATTATTTATTCCAATTTTATAACCTATGATAATATTGTATTTTTGGATCATCTAACATTCCCCATTATGATCCAATGATACATTACAACAGATACCATGTTCACCCCTGAACTTAGTAAATTTTATTCTATCAAGTGGTTTTGTGAAAATGTCAGAGATCTGATCTTCGGAAGGACAATAAACTGGCTTGAGGAAATCTTTGGCAATGAGAGATATGATATGACGATACTTGGTGTCCACATGCTTTGTCTTTGAATGAAAAACTGGGTTCTTGGCAAGTTTGATGGCTGAGTAGCTGTCAATGAGTAATGATGTAGCCTCTGCCTGAGTAATGCCCAAGTCCTACAAAACTTTGCGCAACCAAACAATTTCACATGTCACTTCCCATGCTGAAATGTACTTTGCTTTTGCTGAAGAAGTGGCCACTATAGCTTGTTTTTTACAATTCCAAGATATTGTTGTTGGCCCCATGTTCATCAAAAAACCTGATGTTGATGCTCAATCATCAATACTTCCAGCAAAGTCGGCATCGAAATATCCACCAAGTACAAAATTTTTAGTCTTTGTGTAAAAAGACCAAAATCTTTTGTTCCTTGGATATATTGAAGAACTCTTTTGGCTACATTCCACTGGTTGTCTCGTGGTTGCTGCATAAAACATGAAAGAATACTCACTGCATAAGATAAATCAGGGTGAATATTTGTCAAATAAATCAAGTTGCCAATCAACTGTCTGTAAGTCGTACTGTCCACCTTTCCCCCCTTTCAAATTTTGAAAGTTTCAAGTTTTGCTCCATGGGGGTGAGAACGGGCTTGCAATCCTGCATGTCAAATCATTGAAGAACCTCTGCTGCATACTTACTCTGAGAAATGAAAATATGATGTGGACGTTGGAAGACTTCAACTCCAAGATAGTAGTGAGGTAATCCTAAATCTGTCATCTTAAAACCGACATGTAACTCCTTTTTCACATGTCCAATATGATCATCATGATTGCCAGTAATGATCAAATCATCTACATACATAACAAGAATTACGTGATATTTTCCATGTTGTCATACATACAAAGTATCATTAGATTCGCTTCGTTGAAAACCAACTTTCTTAAGGTATTCAACCATCTTTTCATACCAAGCTCGGGGAGCTTGTTTTAATCCATATAAAGCCTTGATCAATTTGCAGACTGTATGTTCTTGTCCTTCAATTTCAAAACCTTGCGGTTGGGTCATATACACTTCCTCCTGTAAATCCCCGTTGAGAAAAGCACTTTTCACATCTATTTGATGAACTTTTTATAATTTTTGAGCAACCAATGCAAGTGTTAATCAGATGGTGTTCCATTTAGCTATAGAAGCAAATGTTTCCTCATAATCAATGCCTTCCTACTACACAAAACCTTTTGCGACAAGTCGTGCTTTATACTTGTCAAGTTCTCCCTTTTGATTATACTTAATTCTGCAAACCCATTTGCATCCTATGGGTTTAACATTTGATGGACAATCAACAAGTTTCCAAGTTTTATTATCAATTACTGCTTGATATTCTTCAGCCATAGCCTCTTACCATTCTTTATGTTTTATTTCTTCTTTGTATGTGGAAGGTTTAGTAAAATCATTTGCTAACAAAGCAACATTGCCTTCACTTCTATGTGCCCTTTTGTTGCCTGTTTTATTCTGCTCATCAGGCTTTACATCTTTCAAAAGTTGAACTGCCCATTTCGGTAGTTGGTGCTCACTTGTTTGCGCTTCTGAAAGGTCTCCATTATTGTAAAGAGGATTAGTCTAAACTGATGTTCTTCATTCAGGTGAAGAGTCTGGAGAATCAGTGTCAGAAGAACTGTTGCTGCTTGGAGATCCAGATGAACTGCTAGAAGACCCAGATGATGTTGTTGAAGTAGATGGACTAGATGACTCATCTTCAGAGGAAGGAAAATTAAGTTCATACCAATTTGGTGAAGTTGGTTGACTTTATTTTTCCTTTCTTTTACTGCCCTTAGTTTCTAACTTTTGAAGAAGACTTTCGATTTCTTCGGCACTCTTACCTTTTGTTTCATCAAAGATTACATCCCTGCTCACAATAAATTTTCCATTGGTCAAAAGATGATACCCTTTCTTCTCATTAGAATAGCCAATCATTGTGCATTTTAAACTTCTTGAGTCAAGCTTAGTTCGTTTTTTTGTCGGAACTAAGGCATAACATACTGATCAAAACACTCAAAGATGTTTAACTCGAGGTTTGAAACCATACCAAGCTTCATAAGGTGTGATTCTGTCTAAATAAGCAGTTGGAGATTTGTTTCTTAAGTAGACAGCTGTATGTATTGCTTCTGCCCAATATGTTGGACTTAACCTCTTGAAAGTTAGCATGGATCTCGCCATTCCTAACAATGTGCAATTCATTTTTTCAACTACTCCATTTTGATGTGGAGTGTAAACATTAGTAAGATGTCGTCTTATGCCATTTTCACTGCAATAAGTTTTGAATTCATTTGAAGTGAATTCTTCCCCATTATCCGTCCTGAGAGTACCTATGTTTTCTTTGACTTCATTTTGAACAAGTTGGCCAAAAATTTTAAACTTCTCAAATGCCTCTGACTTTTTATTCAAGCAGTAAACCCAAGTCATTCTACTGAAATCATCAATGAATAGTAAGAAATATTTGCAACCTCCAAAGGAAGTTTGTAGTGGTCCACAAACATCACTGTGAACTAGTTGTAGCCGCCTGTTTGCACGCCATGAACTTTTTGGAAAACTTTCTTGACTTTGTTTGCCATCAATGCAAGCTTCACATTTTGCATTTTCCCTTTTGAAAGTGGGAAGTACTTTAACCATCCCTTGTTTCTGCAATTGAGAAAGACTCTAAAACTTTAAATGTCCATATCTTACATGCCATAGTCTTACAGGTGAAATACCTGTAGTCACTGCCCCTACAAAATCAGAATGTCTTGAAATAATTATCCCTTTCATTCGTAACAGTTTCCCATCTTCAGAACCTCTCATGACAGTTTTTAAGTTCTATTTGACTGAATTAATATTGACTAAACCATCTTCCATAATCACCTGATGTCCTCCTTGTTGAATCGTGACTAAAGAGAGCAAATTTTTCTTAAAAGTTGGTACATACCATACATTGAAAATCATTTTTTCTCCAATGCCAAGGAGAAAAACTTTAGCTGCTCCTTTTTCGTAAGGAGTATGTTTTGTATCATCAGCAAGAAAAATGAATTAAGTTGGCGATCTTGAAAATTCCAAAAAAAATCACGTCGACAAGTCATGTGTTGAGTTGCCCTGGAATCCAAGATCCAGGCATCTTCATAATCACTTCTAAGATGGGATGAAAGTTGTGATGCTGGCGAGGAAGTAAAAACATATACAGAGTTATCATCATCTTAATCATTTGCAAATTGTGCTGAATGCTGCTGAAACATGGGAATTTTATTAAGAGAAGTGCAATAATCTTCAGCATAATGGCCAACTTTGTTACATCTTCGACACACAATTTGACTTAAGTCTCTTCCTCTTCTTGAAAATTGTCGTATGCCTCTGCTTTTACTCCTATGTTGAGATTGTCCTCTACCTTGATTATAATTTCCTTGTCCTTGAAAATTGCCTCTTCCTTGGTTGTTTCCTCTACCTTGAAAATTACTCCTTCTTGAAGTGTTGCCTCTATTAAAGTTGTTTCCTTTGCTTTGGCTTCGACTTTGACTTTGTATATTATGTGTTGCTTGATTATGATTCCCTCTGCCTCTACCTGCAGAACTATCTGCTGATAATTTAATAGTGCTGGCCTCTATGAAAAAAAACATCTTCACCAACTTTCTTCTTCTTCCCAAAGGTTTTATCATGCTGGGTCAATATTTCACAGAGCTCATCAAACTTTAGTTTCTCTAATTTCCCAGTTAATTGTAAAGTTTCCAAAAAATGTGTGTAGGAAGAAGGAAGTCCAACAATTATAATTGTTACCATAAAAATATCATCTATTGCTAAAAAACCAGCATTAAGGATTTCTTGCATAATATTCTTAAGTCTTGAGATATATTCAAGTACATCACCTCCTTCAGTCAATTTTTGTTGTAACAATTTTAATTGTAGATCAACTTTCTTTGATTTAGGCTGAGTATCAAAGAGGTCTTTAAAAGTTTTCAAAGCAGACCATGCAACTGTAATATTTTCTATGTGGACATACATTTCATCATTAATAAAAGATTTAATAAGATCTAAGGCTTTGGCATTCTTAACTTCCCATTTTGCTAGTGCAACTGCATTTGTGGGTTTATTTGGCTTAATATCTCTATCACATATACCATGCCATACTTCATTGTAAATAAGAGTGCTTTCGATGAGACGGTACCATGTTTTATAAGATTTTGTTCCTTTAAGTTTGTTGGAATCAGAAAACAAATTAATCAAATTTGACATTGTAGCATTGAAGCTTCGCACCAAGAATCAGAACAAAAATTTCAAGATAAGCAACACAACATGCAACACACCATGCAAAAACATGATCTATTGGGGCTTGGGCTTGACCCTCATATAGTCATTGAAGCAGGAGAAAAATGACTAAACTTTGCACTTGGCTCTAGTCAATTTCTCAAAAATTACAAGGCAACTTTCAAAATTTGAATGTTACAATGATGCTCTTGCAAACTTGGTAAAAAAAAATTACCCCCCTCAAAATAAAAGATTACTTTGAGTTACAATATTACTCGTATCTCTCAAATAAAAAAAATACATATAGAATTACCTTATTACTCTAGAAAAACTTTATCTCTAATTTACAAAAAAAACTTATCTCGCCATTACAAAAAAATCTAGTCAATGTAACCCCATGGGTTAAACAATAGAACAGGTTGTTGTGCTCCATATAATGAACAAACCTTTATTTTGTATGTCTAGATCGACCTCCTGAACGAACCATCCAAACTTAGCAAGACTCGCACTCTTACATAGAAACTGTGTTTCAATATCGACTTGCCAACACAAAATACCATACGAACTCAATAGCTCAACTGCAAATAGACCTCCATACATAACCAACTTAAATATAATGAATTAAATCAATTTTAAAGTCGTACCATAGTAACTCAAATGCATATGGAGGAAACCATTCATAATCAATTTTCCGAACATATGTACTGCGTGACCGCCTCAACGTAGATGAGTAGCATCTTGCTTTGCCACAGTCCAGAAGTTAAGCCAATGTTCACGCGCAAGCTTCCATTTCTAGTCCAAAACACATCAGAGTCAAGTTCTTTGGTGCACCAATTTTGTTCACAATATGTTCTCTTTAGCAGAGAGCTCGATACAAACACTCTCGAATATGTCAAGCCCTCTAGTGGAAAAACGATTCAATCGCTTTCCATGCTTCTATCGAGATCTGGGTTTGCATGATTCTGTGATTATTTTTGCTCCTTCCACGGAGTCTTCTTACAGATTTCAAAGACAACACAATACCAGGTCTTACTATGAGCTTTTTGCGTTGAATGGGTCCTTACAGATCATGTTGGGGGTATGATTATTGGTGTAGAGTGTTATCTGAAGAAGAACAAGTAGCGGAGGGAGGGATGGCAGTTTCTCGGATGCAACAACGCTTCATTATTTTCACTAATTCTCTTTTTTTATTCTTTTATAATAATACAGAAATTGGTTTTCAGATTTAAAAATCTAAAAACAATAATAAAATTACTTTTCTTTTGTAAGAAAAATGGACAAATTCCATACCAATCATATGTTGAGCAATTCAATGGAGTTTTCAAAAACTTGTACAGCTAGAATCTCTTCTTCACATCCACTGCAGCATCACTAGAGCTCTGATACCACAATAATGGCAGAAGTGTACCATGTAATTTTATTAATTAGGAAAAAATAATTGCATATTTGATTTTGCAAGAGTTTACACCCGAACAACCAAACACTCTTGCAATGAGCTATTTATAAGCTTCATGTCCTAACCACCTCTACTTATGGATCACTTATTAAATAACAAGTGTCCATTTACAATAAATGCTATTCAAAACAACTAGCTAACAAATCTCCTAAAATAGAGCCTAAGATACGACACTTTTGGAGAGTCGTATCTTGTTACAACAATATACTAATAATTAAACAGTCTAAAATAATAATTATTAATTTAATATCTTAAATTAATAATTATTTTATTCCAATTTTATAACCTATGATAATATTATATTTTGGAGCATCTAACATATTCCAGTGTTATAGTGTTATTATTTTGATTCTACAACAATCTCTAACATTACTGATTGACATGGTCAGATTTTATGAAGTTGGAGAATGGTATAAGTATGTCGCTTATCACCTCTGACTAAGAGAATCAGTTTATTGGCATATAAAGAGAGTGTAGAGGATGAACGAAAGAATATAAAGAATGTGGATGTTTCATGATGAATCAACAATATTACAAGTATTCTAAAAGTTCCATTTGACATATTTGGAAGACATGGTTGCAATTGGTTGATGATCGATCACAGAGTTCAACTACATTTTCAAATATACAAGAGGTTCCCAATGCATTAAAAAAAATAGCCTTTCGAGATATTTCTCCTATAGTATCCACTCATTTCTATTTATGTTGATGTTGTGATTTTCGTGATACATTGCACTGTCATATTCAAACCCTGGTAGTTGTTTGGCCCATTAGAGAAACCTCAAAATCAAACTTAGTGAAAAGGTTTGCTTGAATTTATCAAAATTTTCACCTCACTGCATTACACAAAGAATAGTGTCCGCATTTCATAATTCGGAATGAGGATAATTATTTATACATTTTCTTCAGTTGTGATTAAAATATTTTTTGTTTTTAAATCGATAACCAGCTAAAAGGATCATGCACGACATTTTTTCAATGAAACGTTTGAACTATTTTTGAACTATGTCAACATTGGTGTTGGAGAGTTGTTGCTATTTTTGCTAAAGAGTTGTTGTTATTTACCATCATTTGGTTGCGGTTGATTGTAGAACCAAAAACACATGTATTTAAATAGAGTGTGAGATAGTGTCCATAGACCTGAAATCAAATGGACAATTCCATTTCCTAAAGTGAAGAAGAAAAAGACGAGCGGAGGAGAAGGGGCATAATTATTAAGTGTATCTGGCATCTATTTGTCAATACACACACAATGAGTGCCAAAGTACTATGGATAATTGATCGATTGCCGAAGCCCATGTTTTTGATGACTATTCTAAGTGATGGGAGTGATGAGAAAAGTAGTTTTGAACTTTGTTGTAGTTGTGTCATGACTGATTTAAGGACTGAATTGTGAAAAATTCATTTTGGAGAAAATTCTGTTTAAAGCAAAGAATTGAATGCAAGAGACAAGTTATGTTAGAGGCAGAGTGAATTGTCCTGTCAATATAAACACCATAAGTCGAGCATGCAGGAAAGAGTTGTATGCCATAAGGAGGCTACACGGTCATCTCTTCACTGATACAATGATTGATACAATGATTGCGACCACTGAATGTATGACAAAACCACTGTATTCATTTTATTATGTCCATTGTGTATAAGTTGAATGTGCCATTCTAAAAAACAATGAAGGTTTAAATGCCTGCAGCCTGTATTTTTCACTAACAAACTTCCACGATAGACAAGAATTTGACATCAATTTTATTTTTGTTTACTTTGATTTTTTTTTGGGTAAAATTAAAATTAAAATTATACAATTTATGAGTATAAAATCTAGAAAAGAAAAGGTATTGCAGTCAGAAGAGCTCATTTGGAATACTAAATATCACAGAGTCATAGGTTTAAATATTTTTGTTTGGTAATTTTATTTTTAGAAAACAAAAAAGAAGTTGGAGGTTGTGATACTCACTACACTGGTTCGGAAGCAAGAAGAGGACATTTTAGTTCCAACAATTCCTTTTTTATTTGAGTATGAAACTATTTTTCATCTCATGAATTTTTGACTCATGTTTATTGTCTGATGTCATATATTTTACTTGTTGAATTTTCATTGTAAAATGGGTGCATTTTCAGTGGTAGGCGACACCATTTTCCAAGTTGATTGCATGTTTTATTTGATAGGAAACTAGAGAAAATCACTAAAGTTAATGATTTATTACAGTTATTAAGCGGTCTAATTTCATATATAGTTCATAATAGTGTCCAAATCAAAAAAGACACCCTGTCTAACATTAGAAGTCCAAATCAAAAAGGACACCCTGTCTAACATTAGAAATTGTTTGTGAAATGCACAAGAGAAGATCAACCTTTTGTAACTCGAATCTCAATTCCAGCGAGTTGAACTACATAAATTACAAAAGAAGAATTTTGAACCTGTTCTTGTTTAGAAAAATAGTCTAATTGAGCTTGATCATTAATTAGAGAATAATTAGAGTAATGAAGTGATTTCAAAGGAAATTTTGGATGCGAAAAAAGTAAAGATCAAGAAATGGTACGAAAGAGTAGTTTGTATACAATTGTGAAACCTACAATTCCTAAAACTTTTAGAAGACTGTGGGAAGAAATTACATAGAACAAAAACAAAATTGGTTTGGGATATAACAAAGATGTCTTTGATGTATCTTTTCATATTCTTGATTTTTTTAAACCAATACAATTTTGTAGTGATAGATTTATGAATGGTGTTGTTCCAGAAAAAATTGATCAGTGGTAAAATTGTGATAGATTAGACATGTGAAATATGAATGTCTTGATCTTAACCCATTTGATCATTGTGGAAAGTGCAGTCACCATTCAAACAGATGTTCTAGAAATAAGACTACTACAAGAGATAAACTAATTTGTGGATGTATTTCTTCTTGGGATTGGTCCAAAATAAGAAAAAAAAATTGCAAGTCATACCACAGGATATGTTTGAGAGTATTTACGATCCTTGTGGTGATAAAGAGTAATTCATCTTCTCACCCTGTATCTGATAAGGGAGGGATTAATGGAAATGATGGTGACCTATAGGTTCAAAGATTTTCCAAGCGAGCCTAAGTCAGAGATCCACAAGTGATACTGAGCCACAACCTATACCAGTTAGAGCGAAAGTTGCAGCCTGATGAACTTCAATTTTTACTGAATGAGGTATTTGTGAACACACACTCCCAGATTCAGAATTTTTCAAGGAACTACATTGATTATTCTGGAGTTAGTTGTCACCTTAAGACCACATTTTTTTTAATGTTTGAGAACTACTATGAAGGTCCTAGAGCTGGGGTTGTTTGATACCTTGAGTTCTCCCACATTTTTGGTATCATTTGTGGTTTTCTCTTAAAAACCACCATCCTTGGTTTGTGGTCATCCTTCAAAATCATTTCTGAGAGATATTCAGCTCTTGGCTGAGATGTATTTTTTCATTTTTAGCTCTCATTCTTGGACTTTGATACACACCTTTGAATTAAGGGGGGTTTGTTATACACTTATCTTTGAAATTAAGATTGATTTAGTGTGTGTTATGCTCATCAGTGGTTAGAGTCCAAGAAAACTCTAAAATTGAAGCAACGGTTTTCTTGTTGGGTTTATATATACACTATGTATATAATTTATTAACATGAATTCTTAATATACAATCGAGTTGGTTTCCAGTTTTATTGTCTTACACACATTTCGCTTTTACTAAACAATCCTTAAAATATTTTAACCATATTAATTACACATATAAATATTTTAACCATATTTATGAGAAATATTGAAATATTATACACAATTATTTTTTTTAAAATATTATGCTTTAATTTAATGTTGACAAAAAAAATGTTACATATCTCTCTTACTAAGTTATAAAAACATTTTTTTAAATAATATATATATATATATATATATATATATATATATATTTATATATTATATAAAAAATTAATAATTTAATATATAGCATAAAATTATATAATTAAAAGATATATTTTTAATAAATTTTGAATTTAACATAAACACATATTATTTTTAAAAATTATAAAATATTTTAAATCATTTAATTATTATTTACATTCATTTTATAAAAATGTCTCAGTGTATGAGACCCCCTTCTTTGTGGGACAAGGAACCCACTTTCATGCAACGATTCAAATGATAAGTATAAAATGGCATACATACTATGAGACCCCCTTTGTAACGCCCTGGTGAATCGGCCAGACCCGCACGACGGGTGGGCGCTCCGCACGATGGGCGGACGGTCTTCTACACAGCAAAATTAGCCGGTGGCGTAACCCGGGCAGGTGTGCACGATGGTGAGTTGGTGCTCCGCACGACGGGCGGGCAACCCGAACATGGTTGACACTACGGGCATTGCTACACGGCGGATGGACAAACGAGTCAGGTGCCCTGCGCACCATGGGCGGGCGCCCTGAACGAACTTCAAACGGAGTTCTACATACCCAATGGAGCACGCATATGTATACAAGGTTGGCGTATGGGTGGCGGGCTGAGCACAAGTGTGCCCGCCCTACCCATGGTTCGGGCAGCAAAAATTCATATGTGGTGTGGGTATCATATATGGCAGTGGGCGGTGCACGGGGTGCGCCCGCCCACCTGCTGAACGGGTTGTGCAGCGCGGTGACAGTTCGGTCGTGCACACAGGCGTTCGGCGGTAAGCAAAGGTGCAGCGTTCAGTCATCCAGGTGTGCCAGTGGGCTGCGCACAGGACGCACCCACCCGCCCGACGAACGGGTCATACAACACGGGTGATAGTTCGACCAGGTGACGTTCGGGTGTTCGGTGGTGAACGGGTCGTGCGCACAGGTCGGCAGTTCAGTCATCCAGCATGGGTGACAGTTCGGTCGTGCAGCGCGGGTGGCAGTTCGGTTGGGCAACACAGCGTGGACACGAGGTATGCCTACCCGTTTGGTGAACGGGTCGGGCAGCGAAGGAACGAGCTAGCAGATTGTAAACAGTGGTGGGCTACACACGGGTGCGCCCACCCGCCCGGCGGTTGGGTCATACGCTGAAGAGCTCGGGCGGCAGTGCGGGAGAATGGAGGCGAGAACCGAGGTTCGAGCGAGAGTTCGACAGCATGGCGGCATGGACGAGCGAGCAAATGACATAACGAAATGGACCAATGGTTATACCTTGCCGTGGGCGGCTTGCGTGTGGCAAGGCCGACCCGCCAAGGAAACATAACACGTGGCGGTTCAATCTAACAAGGGCATTGGCTTTTTAGAAAAAGGGGTGTTATGTTACAATTATGGGGGTCGGCTTGTAGAACTGACGCCCCTCCAAAACATGGAAGCAAGCGTATATAAGATGAGCGTGATGGCTCGTTCGAACGAACAACTCAACGAGCTCTCAAGTCTCGAACGATCAAGGAAAAGGAATAGTTCTTGTGGGTGATGCGCATGTCTTATGCGCAGCAATAAGACAGGCGAATTTCGGTATCGGTTGAGCTTGTAGGGAGAGCGGACGAGGAGGCCGTGGACAGGCTTTTACGCTGGGCTTAAGGCAAGTGGCATTCGAGGAATGCGCACTTGGCCGCAAAAGTGAGCGTAATGATAAGGATGCTCTACGCCTTGAATTGTAACAAAGTTTAAGTGTTGGCCGTGGAATTTTGTCTCGGCACACTTGTTGTAAAAATTACAAGGTTGTAATAAAAGATTCGGGAATACTTTATTGGGAGCTGCCCCTCCCGTTCTTTACATTTGGTTGCAATTGTTCAGTTTAATTGTATATGGAAATGTTAAGAATGGTATATGTTGAATTATGAAGAATTGATGCTTTTACTTAATTAAAGAGGTTGAATTAAGTATGTTCATGTGAGTAGGCCTAGTCCATATGCATATTTATTGAATAAAAAGTATGCACGGTGGTGCCGCACCCGCCCAATAGAAAAAAAAAAGATTGGGGGCGTGACAGGTGGTATCAGAGCAGGGTTGCTCAGCAAATCTTGCAGGTGATTTGGGGAAGACGGTGAATGATCGACACCAGGTCACGAAAGAGTAAAGATGCTCGGTCTAGAGCTAATAAGGACTTGGGTAGAGTATCCGAGTTGAAAATTGAAGGTGAATCTGCTTGATCTAAAGCAGATATCCGTAGGAATATGGAGAAAGACAGCAAGGTCTCTGCCGGAGAAGTACCCCTCTTCAAGAAGCTAGGTTATACCACCATGGAAGAACTTGAAGAGGAATTACTTGCGGAAACAGAAAGACTAAGGCGAGCATTTACAAACTGTGGCAAAGGGTTGACCGAAACAAAGAAAGACCTTCGAGCCATAGTGAAAAAAGGAGCTTCGAAATTTGATGAAGAAGAAGCTCTTCGTCTTACAAGGAAAGGAATGTCATTGGAAGCAGAGCTTAAGGAGCTAAGTACGAGGCATGCCTTGAACCAGAAAAAGAAGGATTGCTTAATCCTTGAAAAACATATCCAGGCCTTGAGGGATGAAATCAAGACTAGGAAGAAACAAAAAACAGAGGATGGGGAAGGACCCTCACAAGTTCAAGAACCCATGATAATAGAAGTCTCTTCTACAGGTGATCACCATGACAAGGCTGCAAGTGAAGAAGGGCCTAGTGCTACCTCGAAGGCAAGAGTGGATAAAGATCGCAGAGAAGGGGACCCGGGAAGGAATGTGTTAGAATACGTTCGGATGAAGATTGGTGAGTCTGAGGTACTCGCCATGATATATAGTGGAGCTTCACATAACTTCATGAGTGAAGAAACTGCAAGGAGACTTGGGTTGAAACTTGCGCTAGCAGAGGCACAAATGAAGACTGTAAATTCTCCCCCGGCAGCGATCCTTGGTATAGCCGAAAAGGTGGACACCATACTTGGTGAATGGACCGGGAAAGTGGACTTCACCATAGTACGGATTGATGACTATGAGGCAGTATTGGGGATGGAATTCATGAAGCAGTTCGAGGCTATGGTAGTACCACATCTGAGGAAGCTCTTCATTTATGATGGAAGGGAGGACGTGCCCATTGGTGTTCCAATGGTGGGCGTGACAAAGCATGATCATAAACTGGGAGGCATGCAGATGGAGGACAAGAAAAAAACAAACAAGCGGTTGTCTAACATGGAGACAAAGCATGCGGAACAGGCATTGGTCATCCGATCACTCTCGGATAGTATCTTGGACTTATCAAGAAGGCTAGAGATAGTGGAAGATGATGATGACGAGGACGAAGTATATGTGAGGCCGAACATCCAGGAGGAAGATCGGGAGGCGTTTCTACAGAAGATGGAGGTGGAAGATCCAGATAGATGGATCGAACTGATTAGTAAGGGAGATCCCCCCGGCTCATCTCCCTTTCTATCTTCTTAGATGACATGGGAGATGGGCTCATTGTTAGCTGCTCGAGGCAGTGAGCCCTCAACATTGATTGAGCAGGTGTGATGATCCCAACATGCGGCAGAAGATGGGGTTTCCATGGATCTGGGCAGGGGGTCGTGAAGAGGAGTGTTGACACATGTTCAGGGTGTGTAACACTTGATATGATACATGGGCAGTGGCACATGGAAGCGGTAACCTAATGAGGCTGAGTCTTTTATGGAGTGGTCTACATGATGGTTGCTGATGTTCTTGGTGGAGATTCACCAGGATGAAGTGTTGTCGGGACGACAACGTTTTCGGGTGGAGGAGACGGTAACGCCCTGGTGAATCGGTCAGACCCGCACGATGGGCGGGCACTCCGCACGACGGGCGGACGGTCTTCTACACAGCAAAATTATCTGGTGGCATAACCCGGACGGGTGTGCACGATGGTGAGTGGGTGCTCCGCACGACGGGCGGGCAACCCGAACATAGTTGACACTACGGGCAATGCTACACGGCGGATGGACAAACGAGTCGGGCGCCCCGCGCACGATGGGCGGGCAACTCGAGGGCGACCTACGCCCGAGGGGCGGGCGCCCTGAACGAACTTCAAACGGAGTTCTACATACACAATGGAGCACACATATGTATACAAGGTTGGCGTATGGGTGGCGGGTTGAGCACAAGTGTGCCTGCCCTACCCATGGTTCGGGCAGCAAAAATGCATATGTGGTGTGGGTATCATATATGGAAGTGGGCGGTGCACGGGGTGTGCCCGCCCACCTGCTGAACGGGTCGTGCAGCACGGTGAAAGTTTGGTCGTGCAAGCAAGCGTTCGATGGTAAGCAAAGGTGCAGCGTTCAGTCATCCGGGTGTGCCAGTGGGCTGCGCACAGGACGCGCCCACCCGCCCGACGCACGGGTCATACAACACGGGTGATAGTTCAACCAAGTGACGTTCGGGCATTCGGTGGTGAACGGGTCGTGCGCACAAGTCAACAGTTCAGTCGTGCAGCATGGGTGACAGTTCGGTCGTGCAGCGCGGGTGGCAGTTCGGTTGGGCAGCACAGCATGGAAACGAGTTATGCCTACCCGTTTGGTGAACGGGTTGGGCAGCGAAGGAACGAGCTATCAGATTGTAAACAACGGTGGGCTGCACACGGGTGCGCCCACCCGCCCGGCGGTTGGGTCATACAATGAAGAGCTCGGGCGACAGTGCGGGAGAACGAAGGCGAGAACGGAGGTTCGAGCAAGAGTTCGACAGCATGGCGGCATGGACGAGCGAGAAAATGACATAACGAAATGGACCAATGGTTATACCTTGGTGTGGGCGGCTTGCGTGTGGCAAGGCCAACACGCCAAGGAAACATAACACGCGGCGGTTCAATCGAACAAGGGCGTCGGCTTTTTAAAAAAAGGGGCGTTATGTTACAATTATGGGGGTCGGCTTGTAGAACCGACGCCCCTCGAAAACATGGAAGCTAGCGTATATAAGATGATTGTGATGGCTCATTCAAACGAACAACTCAACGAGCTCTCAAGTCTCGAACAATCAAGGAAAAGGCGCAGTTCTTGTGGGTGATGCGCATGTCTTATGCGCAGCAATAAGACAGGCGAATTTCGGTATCGGTTGAGCTTGTAGGGAGAGCGGACGAGGAGGCCGTGGACAGGCTTTTACGCTGGGCTTAAGGCAAGTGGCATTCGGGGAATGCGCACTTGGCCGCAGAAGTGAGCGTAATGATAAGGCTGCTCTACGCCTTGAATTGTAACAAAGTTTAAGTGTTGGCCGTGGGATTTTGGCCCGGCACACTTGTTGTAAAAATTATAAGGTTGTAATAAAAGATTCGGGCAGACTTTATTGGGAGTTGCCCCTCCCGTTCTTTACATTTGGTTGCAATTGTTCGGTTTAATTGTATATGGAAATGTTAAGAATGGTATATGTTGACTTATGAAGAATTGATGCTTTTACTTAATTAAAGAGGTTGAATTAAGTATGTTCATGTGAGTAGGTGTAGTCCATATGCATATTTATTGAATAAATAGTATGCACGGTGGTGTCGCACCCGCCCAATAGAAAAAAAAAAATATTGGGGGCGTGACACCCTTCTTTGTGGGACAAGGAACCCACTTTCATGCAACGATTCAAATGATAAGTATAAAATGGCATACATACTCTACCCCTTCTGGGTTTGAACCTATGACCTCTTAAAAGGAAACACATGATCTTAACCATTAGGTCCAATATATATTTAATACATTTTTTAGCTTTAAATCATCTTCAATTTAGTGACTATTTGTCTGAACTTTTTCCAATAAATTGCATTATTTTCTTTTCAATAAAAAGTCCTTTCATGATTCACATATTTCCATCATTTTCATTCCAAAATAAAATAAATAACCTATAAAGACGTTTTTTCAGCTTAACTTATATTTTAATAGGCTTCAAAAACATTTTTGCCAAAATGTATCTTTAAATATGCCATAATGTATCTTTCGCCAAAATGAAATCACCAACTATACAAATATTTTTACCAAATTTGTAACATTTCTAACCATCAATATGAAAATTAATTTCATACAAACAAATAAAATTTTGGTCCTCATAATAGTGAGTCAATATATTCAACGCAATTGTTATACATTATATATAACGAGGGTCTTATAACAATTTGATTCCTTTGTTAAAGTGAAAAGCGCACTAGCGCTCAATACAATGTGAACTATTACAATATATATTTAATTGCCACACTATAGTGTATACACAGAGTTTAAGAATTTTATTACACATTTAAAAATCCAGTACGAGTTATAGCACTGATGAAAGGGGAAATATGGAATTATGCCCACCGTCTATCTGTAGGGTTATTGATCTATATTGGAGGCTCTCTGGTTTTGGAAAGAGGTAACCACTTTCGCCGCCAATTCGGAGGTCATCGATCATTCTGCACCCTTTTCTCTTTGAAGTCTGATGCCCCATCACCCCACCTTCCGACCAAAAACCAAACAGCCCATTCTTGAGCCTTCAGCCTTGAAGATGCCCCATCACCCCACCTTCCAACCAACAAGCCAATAAACATCCCCTAAGCCACCTTTGGGGATGTTTTTATACTGCTACTGCACCGAACTCCAACAATCACCCATGAATATACCCGCCAACATCCCAAGAATCCCGCCAACACCCTTGGACCTCCAAACATCCAAAAACCTTTGGTTTAATTTTCTAGATTTTCCTTTCTTTCTACCTTCCGACTTTCAGTCTTCAGTCTTTCGACCTTCCTACTTTCAGTCTTCAGTCTTTCGACCTTCCGACTTTCAGTCTTTCTTTTGTCTTTCTTTTTTTCTTTTGTCTTTCTTTTTTCTTTTGTCTTTCTTTGTCTTTCTTTTTCTTTTGTCTTTCTTTTTCTTTCTTTTTCTTTTGTCTTTCTTTTTGTCGTTTTATTGTATGTTATGCCTTTTTTTTTTCATTTACACCTTTTTAGGTGGGAAACCGCAGAAAAACGGTATATGCTTTTAAAAGCCATAGGGTGTCGACCACCCCCTTTAGGGTATTGAAAGATCTGCCTAGCTTTAACCCGTATCTAAAAAAGAGAGATCTGGTTTGTCGTCATCTGTTTCATCTTGCAGTAAGCAGCCTATAAAAATATATATGTATTCATCCTGGAAATTTGGACCCACAAGCCTGTCCCTTGTCTCATGTGTAGTTCATTCTACATTTTGTTGTGCGAGGGGTGTGGGGAATGGAGTGGAGAGAGGTGCAGCGGGGTCACTGTCTCTCTGCGGTGAGAGTTTCCCACGGGTTATGGCAAAGGGATGAGGTCAGAGCTAGGGGTGATTCTGCGCTGTACAGATGAAGACAGGCATGGTGGTCCTGGGTTGGTCACTGTCTCAGGAATTAAATGGACCATACTTGTACGCGGTAGGGTCAACGCGGGTAATATTGAGTCTTGGGGCAACACTGAGCCGTAAGCCGTTGGTCACAAAAAATAGTACGTCCCACCTATGAAAAAGGGCCTAAACAACCCTATGCCTGTCAGACAAGGAATGTGCTGTTCTGAAGTCTACAGGTCAAAAGATCAATTTTTAATGTCCTATATTTGTATTCCGGACCATTTGTTATTTGTAGTCCGGACCATTTGAATTTCTAACATTATACAGGTTCAAGATCAAATTTTAATGTCAGTAGATTGGTGGAAGGAAAAGATTTGAGTCAGGTTTGTGCAGCAGGAGTTCGGTGCCGTGGTTTTGTGTGCCGAAGGGTGTACCCTTAAAGGCTGGTCGAAAGGCTGGCTGAAGGCTCAAGAAGGCTCACTGAGCCGATGTCTCACTGAGCCCAAGGCTCAGACATCGGCTCAGTGAGCCTTCTTGAGCCTTCAGCCAGCCTTTCGGCTAGCCTTTAAGGGTACACCCTTCGGCACACAAAACCACGGCCTTCGGCACACAAAACCACGGCACCGAACTCCTGCTGCACAAACCTGAATCAAATCTTTTCCTTCCACCAATCTACTAACAGGAAAAAGGAAAATTCAAATAATCCTGACTCAAATCTTTTCCTTCCACCAATCTACTGACATTAAAATTTGATCTTGAACCTGTATAATGTTAGAAATTCAAATGGTCCGGACTACAAATAACAAATGGTCCGGAACAGAAATATAGGACATTAAAAATTGATCTTTTGACCTGTAGACTTCAGAACAGCACATTCCTTGACGGACAGGAATAGGGCTGTTTAGGCCCTTTTTCGTAGGTGGGACGTACTATCTTTTGTGACCAACGGCTTATGGCTCAGTGTTGCCCCAAGACTCAATATTACCTGCGTTGACCCTACCGCGTACAAGTATGGTGCATTTAATTCCTGAGACGGCGACCAACCCAGGACCACCATGCCTGTCTTCATCTGTACAGCGCAGAATCACCCCTAGCTCTGACCTCATCCCTTTGCCATACCCCGTGGGAAACTCTCACCGCAGAGAGACAGTGACCCCGCTGCACCTCTCTCCACTCCATTCCCCACACCCCTCGCACAACAAAATGTAGAATGAACTACACATGAGACAAGGGACAGGCTTGTGGGTCCAAATTTCCAGGATGACTATAGATCTATTTTTATAGGCTGCTTACTGCAAGATGAAACAGATGACGACAAACCAGATCTCTCTTTTTTAGATACGGGTTAAAGCTAGGCAGATCTTTCAATACCCTAAAGGGGGTGTTCGACACCCTATGGCTTTTTAAAAAAGCATATACCGTTTTTCCACGGTTTCCCACCTAAAAAGGTGTAAATGAAAAAAAAAAGGCATAACATACAATAAAACGACAAAAAGAAAGACAAAAGAAAAAGAAACAAAAAGAAAGACAAAAGAAAAAGAAAGAAAAAGAAAGACAAAAGAAGAAAGAAAAAAGAAAAAAGAAAGACAAAAGAAAAAAAGAAAGACAAAAGAAAGACTGAAAGTCGGAAGGTCGAAAGACTGAAGACTGAAAGTAGGAAGGTCAAAAGGCTGAAGACTGAAAGTCGGAAGGTAGAAAGAAAGGAAAATCTAGAAAATTAAACCAAAGGTTTTGGGATGTTTGGAGGTCCAAGGGATGTTTGGAGGTCCAAGGGTGTTGGCGGGATTCTTGGGATGTTGGCGGGTATATTCATGAGTGATTATTGGAGTTCAGTACAGTAGCAGTATAAAAATATCCCCAAATGCGGCTTAGGGGATGTTTATTGGCTTGTTGGTTGGAAGGTGGGGTGATGGGGCATCTTCAAGGCTGAAGGCTCAAGAATGGGCTGTTTGGTTTTTGGTCGGAAGGTGGGGTGATGGGGCATCTTCAAGGATGGCCGAAGGCTGGCTGAAGGCTCAAGGTAGGCCGAAGGCCGTGGTTTTGTGTGTCGAAGGGTGTACCCTTAAAGGCTGGCCGAAAAGCTGGCTGAAGGCTCAAGAAGGCTCACTGAGTCGATGTCTCACTGAGCCGAAGGCTCAATCACTTGCCCTTTGGGCAAGACGATTAAAATAATATAGCTCGAAGGGCAAGTGATTGAGCCTTTGGCTCAGTGAGACATCGGCTCAGTGAGCCTTCTTGAGCCTTCAGCCAGCCTTTCGGCCAGCCTTTAAGGGTACACCCTTCGGCACACAAAACCACGGCCTTCGGCCTACCTTGAGCCTTCAGCCATCCTTGAAGATGCCCCATCACCCCACCTTTCGACCAAAAACCAAACAGCCCATTCTTGAGCCTTCAGCCTTGAAGATGCCCCATCACCCCACCTTCCAACCAACAAGCCAATAAACATCCCTAAGCCGCCTTTGGGGATGTTTTTATACTGCTACTGCACCGAACTCCAACAATCACTCATGAATATACCCGCCAACATCCCAAGAATCCCGCTAACACCCTTGGACCTCCAAACATCCCTTGGACCTCCAAACATCCCAAAACCTTTGGTTTAATTTTCTAGATTTTCCTTTCTTTCTACCTTCCAACTTTCAGTCTTCAGTCTTTCGAACTTCCGACTTTCAGTCTCTCTTTTGTCTTTCTTTTTTTCTTTTGTCTTTCTTTTTTCTTTCTTTTTTCTTTTGTCTTTCTTTTTCTTTCTTTTTTCTTTTGTCTTTCTTTTGTCTTTCTTTTTCTTTTGTCTTTCTTTTTCTCGTTTTATTGTATGTTATGCCTTTTTTTTTTCATTTACACCTTTTTAGGTGGGAAACCGCGGAAAAACAGTATATGCTTTTTTTGCTTGATCTGCACTTGAAACTGGATCCGCTCTCATTGGCTCTACCTATGCTACTTCAGGTTCTGAAAATGACGAGGATGCTTACTCGAAGGGGGGCTTTGGATATGAACTAGCAATGGGAGGAATGCTGGCATTCGGCACTCGAACTAGAACTGGGACTGGATCTGCTTGAGCTGTACCTCGAACTGGTTATGGAGATACTATTGAAATAGGCTCGGACCTCCAAACATCCCTTGGACCTCCAAACATCCCAAAACCTTTGGTTTAATTTTCTAGATTTTCCTTTCTTTCTACCTTCCAACTTTCAGTGTTCAGTCTTTCGACCTTCCTACTTTCAGTCTTCAGTCTTTCGACCTTTCGACTTTCAGTCTTTCTTTTTTTCTTTTGTCTTTCTTTTTTCTTTTGTCTTTCTTTTTCTTTCTTTTTTCTTTTGTCTTTCTTTTTGTCGTTTTATTGTATGTTATGCCTTTTTTTTTCATTTACACCTTTTTAGGTGGGAAACCGCGGAAAAACGGTATATGCTTTTGGCTCTATAATGTTTCTCCCGGTGAGACCTGTGCCTTCTGAAACGCCAAGTTCCCCCGCAAGAAAGTCGTATTCGCAAATCTTAACTTATGTTGGGAAGAATTTATTCGGTTGAATTTCACTCGCTCATCTTTCTTGCTTTTACATGTTTCCTTGTTTCTCTTTCTAATGATGGCATATCCTCCTCCGAGTTGAATTTGTATTAGTCGCGCCAGTCCTTCCTCTCGTAAATTTCTTTGTGAAATCCCCTCAGTTAATATTTATTCGAGGTTCTCAATTACGCGATTCTTCTGATAGCCTAGCCTTCCAGGTTTCTGAAGTAGATGAACCGAACTTTATCTTCTCAGGTAAGAAACTTGGTATTTTTATTGTAATTATGATTTTTCCCTGGATTTATATTAGGGTTTGACTGCTTTATGATGTTATTGCACAAGTACATCCATATTTACTACTTCGGGGCAACGGTCGAGACACTATATGCTTGCTGACAGACATTCATTTGATTTTTCCAGGTTCTTACTTTTCTTGCTTCTAAATGGTGGAAGGATTTGTACCCTTTTGTTCTAGGCTTGTCTAAATAGGTATACTGAGACCTGTTTCTTGACTTAGACTCCATAGTATGTTCAAACATTTCTCTAGATTGCAAGAGAAAGGGTTTCCTTTCTAATTTTCTTCAACTGTCTAAACCACTTTCGTTTGAAGTCCATATATAGAGTTGAAACTCCATAAGAGGCCAAACTTTTACTTAATTTTGATCGTGTATATATATAAAATTGTGATTTTCCCCTGGATTTATATTAGGGTTGGACTATTTTCTGATGATATTGCATAGGTACATGCATATTCCCTACTTTGGGGCAACGGTCGAGACACTATATGCATGCTCGTAGACATTCATTTCGTTTCTCCATGTTCTTACTTTTCCTTCTTCTAAATGGTGCAAGGGTTTGTACCCTTTTGTTCTGGGTTTGTCTAAATAGGGTACTGAGACCCCAGTACCCCCATTTCTTGACTTTGACTCGATAGCACGCTTAAACATTGCTCTAGATTGCAATAGAAAGGGTTCCCTATGCAATTTTCTTCAACTGTCTCAACCACTTTTGTTTAAAGTCTATATATATAGTCGAACCTTCATAAGAGGCCGAACTTTTACTTATTTTCGACTGTATACAATAATTAATATATATATATATAGATTAACTTCCGCCTTTGAATATAAATGTATTTATCGTTTCGATGTTTTTCCCGTCACAGGGTTATGGGTTATGAATATGACAGTATACATTTTAGTTTTGTCTTTGGCAAAGTTTTCTTGTCTTTACCAAGATTCTTTGAGACAGAAATGAAATGGTTAACTATTAAGATAACATCTCTGCAAATCTACTCTTTGACCCTCACAGTTCTACACATAACTTTCTAGGCTCGGATTGCTTGACCCCCATCTCGGGTCCGACCTAGAGTCGAACTAACCCCAACCTTCAGTACCCAAATTTTGTTTATAGATACAGTTACAGTGTGTTGATATTCCCTGCGTGCTTTCCACATAAAGAGTCGCTACTGATTTCTACAAAAGTTATTAATTAGTTAACTGGAAGATTTGAAATGAAGTCTACTCGTTTGTTGAAAAGAAACATTGTACAAGCTTTGCACTTGGTAATTTCTTTATTAGAGGTGTTATCTACATTTTTATTTCGTGTGTGCACAAATGGAAAACAAGTTTTCACTATTTGTTTTACAGTATGTTTATAAGTATAACTCAAGGGTTTTACACTGTAGTTTTGTTCAATTATATATAGATATACATCTTCGGTGATTTTTAGTTCATAATTCAGACAACTGCTTCACTATTTAATTTTCAAGAAAGTAGAAACAGTTGTTCCTCTCTTTATTTATTGTTAGTCCACTTTTACGACACTCTCTGGTCGTGACTAGACCTAGATTATCCAGGACCGGTTCACTACCCAATGGACGGTCTTTCCAAATAAATAAGTTGGGTCTGAACCACCTCTCAGTGAGTTTTAACTTGCAGAACTAGAGGCTCAATCGGTTCCCTTTTCTCTGTTATCAACCCTGCGGTCTTTTCTTAACCGACTCAGTCCACATCGGGAACAAATTTCTACCCATAATTTTCTGAATTAAGGTCTTAATATTCAAGATTATTAATTTCATTCCTTTTTAAGAAGATCAACATTTTTCTTTAAAGTACACTCGTCTATTTTTTAAAAGAGTAAAAATAAACACACGACTTTTGTTTTTTTATCTGGCAAAGATTACACCCATATTTCTTCTTTTGTTTATAAAAAAGAAAGGAATAAACCAATTCTCAAAAAACTAACAGGTATATTTATTTTCTCAAAAGCTTAGATAATTAACAACAGGAATGTCTTTCCACCCAACTGTGATGCTGGCAATTACATCCGGCCTACACAGAGCCTTTTCCACACTTAACAATTTGGAATTTAAAACTCCAATTCTTGAGATAACCTGTACCTAGACCTCAAGACTACTCACTGTAGTCTAGTCTAGTATTGTACACTCATGAATCGATGTGAGGATTCACTCATGAATCGGTGTGAGGATTCTACTGATAGTCTAGTATTGTACACTCATGAATCGGTGTGAGGATTCTACTGACTTTATGTTCAGGTCAAGAATGTTCGACTCAAGAGTAACTTTCTCCAGCAGCATTTTGATTTTCAACATAAAATCTCACTTTCCACACATCCTCGAGCCTCTAGCTATCCTTGGATTCTTCCATTAAGTTTTGGGCTTTTTGGTCTGGTTTAAGAAAGGAAAAATTAATAACTAATTCTAACTATTTAAAAATTCAAGATTTAATCTTTTTTTTGGTTATTATCGATAATCGTAATGGTTACACAACATACTATTACATTATCTAATTTTTATCGATTCATCCTCATATAAAATTTCCTTGTCATGCCTTAACAACAACTATATATATCTAAGTCATTAAAAAATAATTAACTATGAATAACCACTCAGAGCATAGCGTGTTACAAAATTACTATATCTTTTAATATTTTATGAACGATTTAAATGTGTAGCTCTCTCTCTCTCAAAGATTTGGTACATAGAGTACTTTCAAAAAGGTTGTTTACGCAGATGATATAAGCTTGAGTAATATTCCAAAAGGGTTGTTCATTGGTCGATACAAACTAGACTAATATTTTATGTTTTTAGTTTTCTTTTTAAGACTTTATGGTTCAAATTTAGTAAATGTTCATTAAATTTATAATCTTTTAAAAATTTAGTAATGTTTATTAAATTTATAATTTTTTAAGTTATATAAATATGTTTAATTGATTGTTTTTAAAGACTTTTCAAAGGTTAATCGATTGGTAAAGCAGAAATATATTTAAAATAATTTAATAATATAATTTTATTTATATATATTAACTCGAAAAAAAAAATTTAAAGAATTTTATAATATTTAAATGTTTAAAGATAATTTATTAAGGTAATTATATAAGTTATATAGTTGGTAAATATTAATTCAAAACAAATATAAAAAATATTTATTTCATGATTATATTTCACATTTATTAAAACTAAAAGTCATTAAACTAATTTAATTATATATATTTTTTGTTTAATTATTATTAATCATATTAATAAAGGGATTAATATATAAAGTTAAACATATATTTATTTACTATATATATATAACAAAATTGTAAACCATGAAAATTTATCTCACTTTATTATGTAAATTCTTATTTATAGATAAACTTTTTATAATATCATCATTTATCTATATTATTTTATGCAAAAAAATCATAACTCATATTTTATACTATTTATTTATATTACTTTCTTTAAATTAACTAATTTAATTAAAAAGAAGAAAATGTATAATTACACTAAAAGTATATTTGAATTTTTATTTATAAATATTATTAAAAATATTCTAGAAAAAATAAAATCTCTAATCCGCCTAAATATTTAAATAATTAAATCTAAATTTTTAAAACCTATTCCAAAATATATGAACCCACTTATCTAGATTCTTTTTTAATACTACAAAACATCATAACATCGGATGCGGAGTGGTGATGACGTGTATTGCGATTCCATGGCACGATCAAATACTTTAATTTAGATATCACGATCAAGGGATATACAAATTGAAGTATAATTATATGAAATTATTTTTTCAAATAATATTTAATATGAATTTTATATATAGAAAAAAATTGGGCAGTCAACTACAGAAAACTATCCGAGGAGCCAACTAGGTGAGTTTATCTACCCATAGCCACTAATCACGGGCAGCCATGAGGCTTCTACTGGCTCCGCCATTTTTGGGTCACCATCCCTACCAACTTTTGTCTGTATTAGAGGATCTTGACGTGCTTTCTCGCTAGCTTCATGCTCTGCATGCCCATGTCTTGCTGCCATGTTTCTGCTCTATCGCTTCATGCACTCTCTCTTTATATTCTGGGCCTCTCTTTAGTATCCAGTTTTCTCTAGCATCGCTCCCAGCGTCTGGGCACAGGGCTCCTCCCTTGCGCCTCTCATCTACCTTCCCCTGTGTCTCTTCTAAACCCTAGTCTACTATCTGTTGATGGTTGGTTCTCCTTCAGCGCCGCAGGCTTTTTCTCCGGTTCAGATGAGTTTTTTGCTTACATCCTCATTAACTATATTTCTTAAGGTTTCGCCTTCATTGTCTTGCATTTTCGGGATGGTTTCTGATCTGTTTTTAGTATCACAAGTCTCGACTCTTGTTATTTTGTTTTAGTTACATTATATTTGGGTGATTATACGTATTGTTTCTCCTGGATTATGGTTCCATGAACTCACGGTATCGTCCACAAGGGTTAGTCCCATCCAAGAATGGTATTTCTTTTTATTTAAGATCTTCAGAATTCTGAACTGCATATTCATTATCTTTGTGGCTCTCCTCTTTGCCTATGTGGTTGGGAGTCTCTGGACACGATAGCTATTGTTCTTTGTCGGTTTCACCTTTTGAACAGCTCATGGTCGTTGAACTCCTGTATCTATTCCCACTAGAATCATGTGTATCCCTCTCCTTAGGATTTTAAAGTCCCGTTTTTCCATCTATAGCCCATGCTCGGATATCCGTTTCAAAATTGGTCAATGGTGGTGTATTTTCTGCGTTTATTGTTGCTGCTTTGATTGTCGGCCCCAGCCATCGGCATAGATTGGTTGTTCCTCGAGCTTGGCCTTCATCTTTGTCCCCCTGGTTTTCCCGTCTGCTACTATAGCTTTTTCCAGTATCTTTGCCGGAAGCGCAGGTTTGAATTTCCCGGCGATAACAATCCTTAATTCATTTTGGGAATCCTACAGGCTTGATAGCGTCAGCTATTCTTTCAAATTCTTTCTGTCGGCAGCCCTCATTAAGTGATTGGTCTTTTCGGGCTACTCTATCTGTACCCGGGGGTCCTTGTTTCTCCTTTCGTCCTTGAAATTATAGTTGTTTTTTCCTGAACCTTCTCTCGTCGTATCTATGTCTCTGATAACATATCTTTTTTAGCAACCTTTTCTGTACCTGGCCTCTCTCTTCTGTCAGGTACGACCTTCCATCCAGGCATTTTGTGACTGTAACATTTCTTCTTCGGGATTTTCTCTCTCTCGTTCTCCGAGCCTTGGCCTTCTGGGGACTTTTTTTGTTATTTCCTCCTCCACCATGTCGGACGGTGATCACTCATCCGACACTCAGGCTCTCATTAACGCCTGAAGCAAAACGGGCCCACGGTACACCCTACAGCTGGCGTGCTACCGTGGAAGATATGTTTCTAACTGGTAATGCCACTCTGTCCCCCTTTGTGGATGGGGTCCGCCCCCTCCAGACTCCTGGCGGGCCAAGTGGCAATAAAGGGGACCTACCAGCTCATGAAAAGCCTTATAACTCCCACTGCCATCCTATTAAAATAGGTGCCCCCCCAGGGCGGTCACAGTGAACAGTGTCTTCCTAGCGGAGAGAATTGACAGCTTACAAAAGCTGGCTCTAGTCCGGAAATGGCATTTCCCGCACATGAAGGAATTGGATATGAGAAATTGGCTGTCGGAAAAATGGTCCACTATTATAGGTTACACTCCCATTATCTCGCGTCTCATGAAGGATTGGTATTCCTTTCACTTCCTCAAAGCGACGGATTTGGAGGTTATTCACAGCAAACCATGGGTAGATGGTAGAAGTTTCCTATTTCTGTCTAAGTGGTACATGGGATTCGATCCTTTAAAGAATACGCCTTCAAACTCTTTGATCTGGGCCAAACTGCCGAACCTTCCCCTGGAACTTTGGTCTTTTGAGACTCTCTCAGAAATAGGGAACTCGATCGAGAAGTTTATTTACGTTGATCCATGGTGCAGGGGCGAACGAGATAAGAGGGTTGCGTGGATTGCCATTGAGAAGCCATTCAAAGGTGCATACCCAAAATACATAGATATCATTTGGGACGGTATGCAGATTAGGTAGAGAATAGATTTCTGGGGCATCCCTTTTCGTTGCTCAAGATGCCACAGGACAGGACACCTCATCAAGGATTGCAAGCTCCGCATTAGCAGAAGGCACAATAAGTCTCCATTCCTAAAGAAATGGCCTCGGGGGTCTGAGTCTCTCTCTGCGGACCATGGTATACTGGACTGCTCCCCCAACTATCAAGTTGAGGATCCAACCAGGGCATATGTTTTACCCCGTGCTCCCCCCCCTCGCCCATCCAAGGTGGTATCCGTCTCTCCCATTCCTGAACCTTTTGTGGAGAATTCCGTTCCCTCCCCTCCCGCCATGAATCAAAGGGATTCTATGGTTGGTTCTCACACCATTCAGATCTACTCCTCTCCTTCCTCCCCTATCTGCCCTTCGTTTTTTCTTCCGATTGGGTCCAAAAAAGGAAAAGAACTGGCGGATGCACCCACCCCCTGTAACTCTCCATCTGGCTCGCCTATCAATAACCTCGAGAGTGACATCGACCTTTTTATCCAACGGAACCCATTAGAGTTTGAACCACTCACCATCCACAAGCCATCCCGGCCCAATCACCTCTCCATCAGCCCAAATTCTGCCAAGAACATCACTGTAAGGAAGAAAAAAAAGGGTGACAGCAAACACTTCAGAGGAAGATCGATTGCTACTGATTTTGGTATTACTAATCTATCATTGGTGGAAGTTCCTATTCTGGAGTCCGACGCCCCACAACCTCTTAGAGCAAGCATGGCTGGCGAATCTTCTCGATGACCTTTCTCATCTCGATGAATATTCGAGGTCTGGGTGCCCCCCATAAATTCCTGGCGCTTAAAAAGTTTTTCTTTCAGGCTCGTCCAAAAATTGTTTTTATTCAAGAAACCATGCATCCCAGTATAGTGTCTATAGCTTTCTTCAGGAAAAATGTTCCTGACTTGGTTCATGGTTGCTACCGGAGCAAATGGCTTATCGGGTGGTCTTGCTGTCCTTTGGGACCCCGATTGGATCAAAGCTAAAGCTTTCAAATGTTGCGTCGGGATCATGATTTCGGCGACGGTCAGAGGCCATGTACACTGTTTGAATCTCCTTAATGTCTATGCTCCTTGTAGGAATAGGTCCCTTTTTTGGGACAGACTGTTTTCTTCCGATATTTTAGACATTGACTCTCTGTTGTTAGCTGGGGACCTAAACGTCACACTTAGTCCTGACGAATGTTGGGGCAATTGCAGGAAGAGAGACCCACTGTCTGACAAGATTAGGATGGGGCTCCTCAGCAGGAATCTTGTAGATGTTATTCCTGATCAATTGAAGCCAACATGGGAAAATGGCAGATTGGGGTCAGCTTATATTGCCAAGAGGATAGACCGTTTTCTAATAAAAGCATATGTGATCGAAAAATGGGGTATGCCATACTCTTCCATTGTAAATGATTGCATGTCCGACCACAAGCCCATTATTCTTGGATGGAGAGCTTTTCAAATCAAAAGGGAATACTCTTTTAAATTCAACAAGATATTTCTGGAGGACAAATCTTTCAATGATGTTATAACTAAAAAATGGATGGAGATGAAGGGATCAGAAGCGGCGATCTTCTTTACCTTCCGAGAAAAAATCCAGTGCCTTAAAAAGTCTGCAAAAGAATGGAAAACTCAGAAAATTAAACAGGATAAAGAAGAGCTTATAAACATCCAAAAGGATCTGAATGCCATCTCCTCGTCCTCCTTTCATGATATGTCTTCCGGAAAAAAGATCCTCATCAGGTATCTAGAAAAAAAGAAGCTTAACCTCCTCATTAAAGAAGAGGCGCTATGGAGGCTTAAAAGTAGAGCGTTGTGGCTTAAGGAAGGGGATCACAGCACTAAATTTTTTAACAACTTTGCAAACACTAGGAGGAGGAGGAATTCGATCTGGAAGATTGAGGATGGTAACGGTGGCTTTCTTTATTCACAGGAGGAAATTTCTAATGAAGCTGCACGGTTTTTTCAGGAGTAGTACAAAAGGAAACAAAGTAATGCAATGGACATGTTTTGGGCTGCCGAACATACGCCTGAAATGTTTGATGAGTCCTCATATGAAAATTTCATCAAACCGGTCACAGAGGAAGAGCTCCTAGCCGCCATGAAAGCATCTAAAAAGGACAAGAGCCCGGGCCCCAACGGCTAGCCCATCGAATTATTTCTACATTTCTATGATCTGTTCAAGGTGGACCTGCTGCATATGGTGGAGGCATCTCGCATGTCCAGAAATATACACTCTGCCCTATCTTCCACTCTTATCGCTCTAATTCCTAAAAATGGAAATTCTGCTTCCTTCCTGGACTACAGACTGATTTCTCTCTATAACTCCTTATTCAAAATTATCACCAAAATCATTGCGGAAAGGTTAAAACCGGTGTTTAACCTCTTCATCACTAGAGAACAGCACGTTTTTCTGAAGGATCGAAATATCTGGGATGCCGTGGCACTAACCCAAGAATTTCTCTTCTCTCTCCGGACAAAAAATATCAAGGCGGCCATTTTAAAGATTGACTTGAAAAAAGCCTATGACTGTGTGGAATGGGGTCTCCTCAGGATTTTGCTTGCGAAAATTGGTTTAAGATCTAAGGGGATAGAATGGATCATGGCTTGTGTTGAAAATATCAATTTCGCGGTCATCGTCAATGGTACTCCGTCTCCTTTCTTCAAAGCAGAACGGGGTCTCCGTTAGGGATGTCCCCTCTATCCGTTGCTTTTTATCCTGGTTATGAATACTTTAAGCATTCATCTCAACAAAGCATCTTCTGGTTTCTTCTTCACGCCGATCAAGATTTGCAAGGACTTCTTCTTATCCCACAATCTCTTTGTGGATGACATTCTCGTATTTGCTATGCTCTGCAAGGCATCCTGGCAGTGTCTTTTTAACATCTTATCCAGGTTCCAGTCCGCATCAGGCATCTGTATAAACAAGGAAAAATCAAAACTTTACCATAACGAGACCGACCTGGAACTGGTTTCTTGGATTGCCGCTCTTTTTGGTATCGAAGTCATGCCGATTGACAATGGGTTTAAATATCTTGGTTTCACTCTCAAGCCTACAGGGAACAAGAAAGGGGACTGGTCTTGGCTTTTGGATCATTTTTACAAAAGAATTTCTGGATGGGAGACAAGGCTCCTCTCATTGGTAGGACGTTTTATTTTAGTTCAGGCAGTATTGTCTCAGCTGGCAATTTACTGGGCGCACCTATTTTTCCTCCCTGCTCCTGTTATAAAAAAATGAAATCTTTTGCAGCAAATTTCTTGTGGGGAGGAAAATCCTACCAATCAAAATTTCATCTGGTTAAGTTGAATTCTATCACAAAACCGAAAAAATCGGAAGGATGGGGCTTACTAGACATGAGGACGATTGGAAACGCTCTCCTATGCAAATCTCTCCTCCGGGGTATTTTTGGGAATGGCCCATGGAGCATATATATCAACAAAAAATACCTAAAGGGCAAAAGTATTGATTTCTAGTATAGAAGAAACTCTTTGGGGATCAAAAGAGGATCCGCCATCTGGCTAAGCCTTCGCAAAGATCAGCCTTTCATAATGAGAAATTTTCGGTGGAAGACTTTTTCTGGAACAAACGTTTACATTGGTTTTGATTCCATACATGACGGAATGATATCCCCTTTGCCGCGCGCACTAGTCTCATTCTTACACAACATAGGCTTCTTTACCTGGGACAAACTGATAAAATCATGGACAAAATCAACTCCGGTATGGATGGAAGCCGAGGATCTCTCTTTTCCACCACATCTTCGTCCATTGTGGAATTATGTGCGCCTAAATTTACAGGGATTAGCTATAAGAAGATCGGGGACAAAAGATGCTTTGGCATGGAATCTGCGTCGTGCACCTTCTCCTGTCCGTGTAAAAGACATTTATGCTGCTCTTTCCCATAAGCCTGTACTCACAGTCCAGCAGATGTTCCCTTTCCCTCTTTGGAAAGCTGCATGTCCTCTCAAGATGATCCTTTTTTCATGGCTCCTCTTCCAGAACACGAATATTTCGTGGGAGATACTATAGAAGAGAGGATGGCAAGGACTGGGTCGCTGCGCCTTGTGTTTGTCTGCTAAGGAGACAAACTACCATTTGTTCTTTCAATGTCAAGCCTCACAACAAGTCTAGTATGAACTTTCCTTATCTTTGGATTTTCCTTACCTTGGTTTTTCCTCTGTACAGGATGGGTTTTTCTGGTGGAGCGCTCAGACAGATACTTGACGCACATTATTTATCTTGGTCTTTTGGTCCATTTGGAAGTGGCGGAATGACTCCATTTTTAACAGCTATCGGAGGCCTATATCTTCCATTTTGCTTAGCATCAAGGCATTCCTCGACTATCTGGGAAATTAGGCTTCCTTTTTTCTTTCATTTGCAAATACCATCTAGTATATATGAACATTCAGTTTTATCCATTGTAAATGTCCTATGATCTTCTCTGCCCTTTGGGTACTGCTCATTAGCCTGCTATGGTTTTTGCATTGATCTGATCTCTTCGCCATCATGGCTCTGTTATGTTTCATCATGCTATGCTTTTGATTTGATCTGTTCATTACTATGCCAGATCTGGGTTTACGACATTATAAACCGTTATATGTAAATTGGTTATTAAACATCAATACAATTACAATTTTTCTTCTGAAAAAAAGAATTTTATATATAGAATTAAATACAAGAGTAATACGAAGTTATTTGCACAAAAATGTATATGTATAAATAAATAATATAGTTTAATTAAATAATCATTATTTTACCAAAATTTATACCATAGAATATTCAGTGAAATTACTTTATTATTTTATATACATTTTAAAATAAAATAAAAAATAAATTTATTATCTTTAAAATTCATAAAATATTTCAATTATTAAAAATCAACATTAAAAATACAACTTTAGCATTTTTTTAACACAAAAACTAACTCAAAATAATCTATAAAGAAAAAATCAATTTGCATTTTTCAGCTGCTTTAAAATTTTCAAAATAAAACTTTTATTTTATCATTTTTCATAGAAATGAGCGAATCTCGAGACTTTTCTCTTACATATATACTAGTGGTGAATATTGATATTTACGGTTTGGTGTAAGGAGGAAGATCGTTGAGAACTGGTGCCAACGAAGAGTGTAGTTCATCGATGAAAGCCAATGCTTCCAATATTTGAAGCCATGAAAAAGAAGGTCGGCATGATCATAAAAAACGAAGCGTCAGTATAAAATGATTCATGACTTACCTTCTTTTTTATTTCTCTTGAAAGATAATTGTATTTTTTTATTCATAGGGTGAGCCTGCCGAACTCTCGACTAAAGGATCGGAGGTTACTCACTATTCATATGGTGAAGGGCCGCCATTGCGCTTTCCTCGACCTCGTAACCTCGGCCGAGTCCCTACAGGCCTGTAATCGGGGAAGGGAAGGACTGTCCCTTTCAGAAGGTAAAAAAATAATTGCTCCCACACCCTGGGGCAGGGGGACCACCCTACAAGATTACAAAGTCTCAAAAGGCTTCTTGAAAAGGTGGTCTCCTATGTACATATATGCTCTTGTAACCTGAGCTTTACTATACTAACAAAAGAATCTTGAATATATGTTACACAAACTATTACAGAAAATATTGCATAACAACACTCCAGACATACGACCAAGCTCCTTTAAGGGATACAAAAGCACTATGATAGGAGAAGACCATTAGTAGACTAAGAATAGAGCAGAAAAAGACCATAAATGAGTAAAACTAAGATTAGAAGCTTCAATAGATTCCATCTCCTTTGTATACACCACGCGAGGCTTCAGAAAAGATGGAAGGAGCTAGACAATTTTTGGTTCCCATCCCTCCATTACTCAAGATAGATAGTACCTACAGAGAGAGAAAGCCCCTGCTTAGATAAAAGATTTTCCATCATATTAAAGTTCCTATAAGCATGAAAAAAGGAAACTTGTTAGAATTTCTCCTTGATATTCATGATTTTTGATTTCCAAAAACAAAGATTTACCACCTGTAAATATGTCTTCCCTCTTAACCAGTCTATGATACACTTAGAGTCACCTCCCACCTGAAGCCTTGATAGATTCAAGGACGTTGCAAAGACATAAACTTCCCAAGACACTATAAGTTCATATTTTGTATTTGTCCCATGTCCTTCCCCCACATAAGATTTTAGAACATGATTATGAGGGAATTTAAAGACAGATCCTCTACCATAGTGACCTCTTTGAGAGGTACCATCAAAGAATTCAATAGGAAGATCATTAATTTGGGCAAGGGGAAGAAGGACCCTTAACTGTTTTGGCCTCTTACTCACTAGATTTTCTCTAAAGAATGCAACAACTTTTGCTGTTGTTTGAATTAGTATGTGAGACTTTCCTTCAAAAATGACCTTGTTTCGCATGTTTCAAAGCCCCCATGCTATGAAAACAAGAAGGTTTGAGATATTTACCTCTTTAACACCCAAAATGAAAAACATTCATCAAAAAAATATAAACTACTAGAAAATGGGATTCGAAGAATAGAAAGCATGTTTTCCCATAATTATTTTGTTGTCCCGCACTTTATGAAAATGTGGTGTATACTTTCCTCTCCATCATAACATAAACAACAAATATTTGGCCCACTAAAACTCTTTTCTTCTTTAGATTTTCCCATATTAGTATTTTATTTTCAAGGACCAACCATAAGAAAGTCCTTAGCTTGAGAGGAAGATTCAAACTCTAAATCTTTGAAAACCACCATTTGGAGAAGGATTACATGATGAAGAAGATATGACCTTGTAAGCAAATCTAACCTCCACTTTCCCTGTCCCTTTCTCTTTATTCCTAGTCCAGATTAAATGGTCTTCTTCCTGTGAGACAAATGCCCCATTTTTTTTTATATATTTTCCCCGAAATTATCCCATTCACAAGCACGAGGTCCCTATAAATCCATCACACTAGATACGAACCACTGACTCTGAGAGTTGTTGAAGGGGAAAGGGTTGTTAGCTTGGTATAGGAGGTATAAACCCTTGGCATTTAGGAGAGCCACTAGGAACTCAAAAAGGATAGTAGGACAAAAACTTGCCAAAAATGGGTCATTTCCCAATCTAATTTGGCAACCATTCCTAACTTTCTATATAAGCCCCATGAAAATCTAATTGAAAGGTGACAACATCTTCCATACCAAGGAATTCTTATGCGCCTATTTGGAGGCTAAAATGTTTATCTATTATACTAAAGAATACTTTTTATGTACTTCTCCTTTATCAATTGACTCCATAGTCCATTACTAAATAACGCCCCCACAAATTCTTTAAAGTTAAAGCTTTACCAAACCAAAACGTATTTTTGGTACCCCACCCTCCCAAGCTTTTGGGTTTAAAGAGAGATTATGAGCCAACTAGATGGAATTTGCCTTTTACTTTTATACTTGACCACAAAAAGCTAAACATTCTTTTTCTAATTTAGTTCAAGATGTAGGAAGGGATTTTAACCATGTTCATCTAGTAAACTAGGATACTTTCAAGAATGGATTTGACAAGGACTAGGAAACCACCCAAGTAAAACCACCTATACCACCAACACCCAATTTTTTGTTACACTTTTCGGATTAACCACATCGAGTCCTATTTTTTATAACAATTTTGTTTTTACCACAAGTCTATATATTTCAAACCAAAGTACAAATTCTCCATTTTGTAGGGCCATATTTTTGAGATCTAAGATAAAACCAAGGATTCTATGTTGTTTTGAACGAACATGGAATTCCTGATGCTGACCTCCATTCATATTGGTTGTAAAAAATAAGAGATAATTCCTTTGTCAACTTGTTATTCTTCCTACAAATTTTCACCTATAATGATCACATCACCTACAAAGAGAAAAAGGGTGATTATCATGGTAGATGAAGCTTTGATTCATTTTATCCTTTCCTCCAGTTTCTCCTTGATGACCATTCTAGTAAGGCCTTTAATAATAAACATAAAAAGAAAATGGTATGGAGGACCTCCTTTCCTTATTGTCATATATCTATGGAATAAATCTGAAGGAGATCCATTGACTAACACCATAAAGTTGGCAGAGGTGACACATGCCATGATCCAAATTGTGATTGAATACCCCAAACCTATTTGGATAAGAAGGAGTTTGAGAAAATCCTAGTTTACGCTATAATCGTTTTCAATGTCCATTTTCAAAATGAGCTATTTTGGATGTTTGTTTTAATTGTATGTAAATATTCCTAAGAAATCCCAATTGCCTCATAGATTTGCCTACCTAGGAGGAGCCCAAATTGCTTTATTGATATGAAATCAACCATTTTTTCCTTCAATATATTGCCAATGGTTTTGGAAATGATATTATATAGTAGATGACATAGAGAAATCAGCCAAAAAAGGTTAAAACAAAGGGAGATAGAGGATTTCAGAATAAGAGAAAGATAGGCAACATTTCAGGGGTTCCTCACTCACCCTTGATTCTAGATTCCTCAACTGCTCTTAGAAAATCATCTCCAATAAGATTGAAGAAATGAGAGAAGAATTTTCCCATCCAACCATCTAGCTGAAGCCTTTTCTCTCTAATGCATCCTTTTAAGGTTTCTGCTATGTCCTCAAGAGAGACATTTCTTCTCATAAAATTTGCTTCCTTTTTAGAAAAATAATGAGGGAAGTTTTGGAGAAATTGCATCTGTTCCAACAAATTGTTTGTAATAGGATGGTTGAAATGCAAGGAGAAACAACCAATAGCATCTCTTTTAAGATTGTCGTGACTTTTTTTTTTAGATTCCTTTCTCATCTTGAATCTCCCAAATGGCATTACTGATACTTGTAAAGTTTGCATATCTGTGGAAAAAATTTGTATTACCATCACTACAGGAAACAAAATTTTCCCTAATTTTGATCCCAAAATATTCCTCTTTGATCCTTAGGTGCTATTGTTTTCTTGACTCTAGGTTACATAGACGGTTTTTTATCTCTATAGAAAAGGAATTTTTTATGAAAGAATGGATTGAAAGACTATATTCCTAGTCAATAGTTTCATGTTCTTCATTCAATTTCCTTATCTTATCCTTTTCCAAATCAATTATCATCTTCATTAACTCATCTATTTTTTGTGACAGCTTGTCCATATCTGAATGAAAATTGAACGCTTGTAACTTGCTCCAATTATTCCTAATTAGCTCATCGAAGGTTTGGTCACTTAGCTAAACATGATTAAATTTGAAAGGGGGAGAATGTTGGCTTGTTGGAGCCTGACCCAGGTTTGGAGTTAATTAGCCAAACAAATCCTTGTACTACTGGCTCTTTTGGCAACAGCCCGCAGAGCGTGGATTGAGGTCTCACCCGAATTAGTATGGGAGGGTGTTGGAATGATGTTTTTGTACCCTTCAGATGTCTGAGGGTTTGATTTGGTCCAAATGCTTATCCTTGTGCATAGGGTGCTTCGTGCACTTCCCTTCCCTTTGCGGCCTGATAGATTTTCCTTCACATAGCTCTAACCAGGGGCTGTGAGGCTTCCACACTACTCGAGCAACTTTCTGCACTATTTCCCTAAATCACACCTGAGACATTACTTTCCTTTTTACACCAGTTAGTTATTTTGCGTAAGTAGAAGCCTTGTGTTATATTTATTTATACAGTGCATACTTATAAGTTCACACAGCTAATAAATAGTAAACTTTCAAATTATACCCAATAACAAATAAAGCAGGAAAAGATACACAGAAATATGGTAAACTTCTCTTTATTAATTCTTTCCAAGGTTACAGACTCGACTTGCCCTACACACTCAATTCAGGGGTCTGCGCACTCAGCTGTGGACTATTGGGTCTCTACACGCACAGCTGCAGAGCCTTCTCCTACTCTATGACCCAAGACACACATTACACTACGACTCAAGCTCTTAGACTTCTCATGCTTCTTTTCTATTCCTTCTTCTTCGCTATCTTCTACACTTAGAGCCATGGTCTATTTATACAATCCCATGGTCTGCAGACCATGGGTAGGTCTATCAAGTCAACATTACATTACAAAAACAAGGGCAGACAACCCTATGACTGTATTATTACTTTGCGCTTCACGACTACAAATCGTGGAGTCTTTACAAAGGATTTGGTCAAAACTTGGGCTCTAAGCCCCAAAACATGCCTTGGGGGGATTCCATGCCCAACAAGCAACACAAACATTGTGACTTGCCCTTGAGTCACTCTATCATTGTGGAGATCTTTGCGCGGAGTCCCTCCAACTTTGTTTGAACCACTGCAAGGTTGGTAGCGCACTGAGCGGCTGCCTACTGGATCTCCTATATGTGTTATTCCCAGACCGCGGTGTTGGAACTACTTCCTTAGACTTGTTCCTGTGTCCCCTGCATTTGTGCGTGCCTGCCTTCAATTGCTACTGTGATAATGAAGGCCTTGTCAATCCAAGGCAGAACACGTGCCTTCAGGACTGCTTCTTTGTGTCGTGATGTGTCCATCTGTTTTTTCAATGCTTTGGCATGTTGCATTTCCGTAAGCCTTTGAGTGAGGGTCACCGTCTGCGCAGTCCCTTTAACGTTTTCATACTGCTGGTAGAGCTCACACACTTCGGTCTCTAAGCGCTAGATGTTGGGGTCCTCCTGTAGATTCGTGAGGACCTAAAATGATTCCTCCAACATTTTGGTGTAATCCCTTAGTGCACTGTCGATCTCTTCCATCCTTGATGCAATAGTGCTAGCACGGTATTATCTTACTTCCTGCGGGGTGGATGGCTGCACCTTTAACCGCGGATCTGCTATCTAAAGGTTCAGCTCCAGCTGAACCTTAGTCATTTCTTCCCGCGCCTCGCACACCCCTGTTGGTAGTCGATGGATGCACATCTCTTCTGGTTCATCTGCTGGGATGGCTAGCTCAGGGACCATCTGACAGGCTTCTTCCAGTACCTGTACCATCTACCGATTCTATGACACCACTTTGTCACGCTGCAGGCTCAACTGCAACATGTTGATCTTTTGCTCACTCAGCACTTGTAGTGCACAACTCTCCCTAGCTCATAGTTCTGTAGTAATCTCATCCTGTAGAACGTATACTATCTCTCGTGGGAGTGAAGCCATGTTGATCCTGAGACCCTTCAGTGCACTAATCGTAGGCCTGTCGACCTCATTTGTGGTGACCATTTCCCCTTTCGGTAGTGCGATGTTGTTTGTGAAAAGGGCGTGCAACATCTGCTCTGCTGTAGTTGTCCCTACTGTGAGGCTGGTCAAGAGGGTACCAGTCTAAGGAGTGCACACATACAACTCCTACAGCTGTGCTCTAAGGGCCCCCTACACAATATGGTTCTCTTGTGCAAAATTCAGGAAGGCCTCGAAGGTGAAATCGTGCACCGTCTCACCGATGTCATGCAGATCCCCCTCTGTAAGCGTGATCGGGTCAATAGACAACTTTGATGCCTTGACCTTCTTGCGTGGCACCGTCCGGTTGTGTTGATGCGGTTTGTGGGTCCACTCCGCCCTCCTCTTCCTCTGTTTCCTGCCCATGCGAAGGCTATTGTAGACAGTGGGTGATAAGCACGGCATGTGATTAATCCTCATTCTAAGGTTCATTTCCATGAACACCGAGAATATTTTATTGTCACGAATCTAGTTCACATCCTTTGTGGCCAAGAGCGTAGTGTACTTTGTGGCCTTTGGCAGATCCCTGTTAATTTGGGAAACTGACTATCCTACGGTAATTATCCCACCATGAGCACTATGGACAGCAGAAGCCATACATAGCGAAAAATTTTCCCTTATTCATGGGCCTCGTGGAAATTTTCCAGGAACTCCTTGCAGAGGAACTCGGACCAGTTAAATTGGACCCCCTCCGCAGACTCCTCAGCAAGTGCCACCACCGACGAGGGTACCTCGTTTGCCTGGCACTTGCACATAACTTTGCTTGCCAGTATTTGGGTCGCCACTTTAGCTGCTTTTGTTGTTGATGCTGGATATGGCATAGCCCCTTTTCTGCTTCTCTAGTTTATATTTCTTCTTCATGGCCTCCGCGATGGCCAAGTCACTACTCTTCCCCTCCGAGATGTCTGCGGGGTCCTCTCCTTTGCATGGAAGTTGGTTAATGTGGTGAATTAAGTGGTCCGTAATGGGGATGGGCTCCTCTAGCCATAAACACCCACCATGCATCGGGCAAAGTAACTGCCTAATGATGAAAATTATTATTGGGGCATGGTGGAAATGTGGCACCTAGAGCAAGTTTAGTAACACTACCTTTTCCACTCCACATAACCACTTTCGTGGCTCCAACTCGGTAACCCCCATTGGCGTGTTCTGTTTAGGCTTCATGAGTTGCGTGGTCTTTAGATGAGGGATCTTCTCGTGGTCAGCGAGACCCCAATCTTCAAATTTCAATCTAGGCACCTGTACCAGGTGTGTGCCCTAAAATATGATGTTATCTGGGAGGAGTGTTGTCTGGAGAGAGCTCTTGCTTTTATCGATATCCTTGGGCACTTTTTCCATTCCCTTCTGCGGGGGCCTATAGGTGGGCAACTTTGTTGGAGGATGCGCAGTCTCAGTTTCTTCCTCCATGCCTTCGTCCTCATCTTCTTTGATGATAAGGTCCTCCAGGTCTTCCTCCTCTTTGTCAATTTCCAAGTTAACGACTTTCCCTTTCTGCTCCATCGTAAACCTAGTGTGCAGTGGCTTTTGCGGGGACACACGTACGGGAACCATTGGCTGTTTGTATTTCTTCAGGCTCGATGTGCGCATTGAGTTGGGGATTTTTGCCACAATCCTGGCACCTTCAGGGGCATCCCCCACTGTCAAGGCCTGCACGGCATTTTCGGCAGTCATTTCTGCAATTTCCATAACTTCCCTATATGTTGCCATCGTGTTCGTCCAGAAATCTATCACTCGCGTAATCAGTGACTCAATCAACACTTTGCACAAGTCAACCAGGTCTCTACTCAGAATGCGCAGGGTATACAACAACTCAATTCTAAAATGACCAAGTGGTGTTTTCTAGATAGCCCTTTGTAATTTATAGCGCCTTTTGAATTTGAATTCGACCATCCCACCAAATCAGGTTCGTTAATGCTCCCTTGGCGGCAAATTTTTCTCAAATATTTCCCATAAAGCGCATCTTAAATGCCTGCCACCCGCTCCATTTAGTCTCAAGTCGAGCATCACATCATGAATAGTGACTCCAGCGGTCACTTTACGGCCAAATCACGTGATATCGTAGCCCCCCTTTCGTGGTCGCGGACCTTGTGACACCTTACTCCTGCATGCAAGTCCAACATTGTGCATCTCCTGGGGAGAGTAGTTTATAGTCTCGCACCTCCTTTCAACTGCCTAGAGCACTGAGACTATACTTCCCACAGATAGTCAGGTGGTGGATCCAAGTGGCTCCAGAGACACACATAGGACAGGCAAAACTTAGGGAAGCTCAAAAATCAAAGTGTTTGGATTATGCTCGAACTAGGAACAGAGCATAGATCTTGTCTTCCTAATTGCGGTGGTGTGAATGGTTCATCAATCCGAGTCCAAATGCGAAAGTTAGTAACCATCAAAGTTGTGTTCACTTTTTGATGACTGGGTAGATTAAGGAAGCCACAATTTGGACCAAACCAAGCCATCAGATTCTGGCCAACTATAGATGAATTCCAGGCGAAATTGTGGGGTCATTAATTTGATTCCTACAGATTAAAAAAAACGAATTTTAAAAAGGTGCATTATTGTTTTTAAAACAAAAAATATATATATTAAAAGGGGGTGGGGGCCACCAACCCCACCAACCCCAACTAACCTATGTAGCATTAAAAGGAGAGGCTGACAGGAGTTGAACCTGCCTAGCCATGTGGGTCGGCCCACCGGGTGGCCCCATAACCAACCAACCATTAATACAAGCCATACGATACAGCCCAACCAACACCAAATGAATGTGACAAGTTTAATGCCCCAATGGGTACGTGGGTATGGGGGCAGGCCGCCCAATGCAGGCCCGGCCCCCCCATTCATAATTTGAATTGGTCTTTAAAAATTATATATGGAGGGGAGGAATTTGACCGTCCGACCCATCCTCAACCAAATTTTATATTTAGCCAACAAACCAAACCGATTCCTTGTTTTATCCACTGGTGAATTTTAATATAAACCTAGAATTTTACTAGTGTACATAGTTGGAAGCAGAGGAGGAACCAGGAGCGGGCATGAAAATTGAGACGAATTAATTTTTAATGCAGGTGGAACCATGAATTTTGTAGGAGGGCCAAATTTCCACTTTGTCAGATTTTGACAAATTTTATATGGATTCAACACCTCTTGTCACCAAGAACGCAATGAAACTGTCCATTTCTCCATCTGAGTTATGCATTTTTCAACCATTTTCAGTATGAGGATGGAACCATGATTGTTGCAAAAAACAGGGAGCAGAACCATGAGCCTTGAGATTTTCCCAAGGAGGTAATTTTTCTCCATGTTGGAATATAGTTAAGTTTATACTTGTTTTTCACAGTTTTCCACAAGGATCGCAACGACGAGTTCAGATTCACCATTTGAGTTACAGATTTCCATTCCACTTGTGGAGCAGAATCTTTGAGGAATCTAGGGGGAATCTAAAATATTCCTTGAGCCCCATATTCTCAATTTCTTAGAATTCAGATTTTGGATAGTCGATGTTGCACTACTGAACACCACAAATCTAATGGTGCATTTAGATTTCTTATCCTCTCATTTTGTTTTCCAGCCACTTTTCTAAGTTCCAGTGTACATGTCCACATTCATGTGCGAGCATTTATTTTCATCTGATTGATCTCATGAGATCGATGGTCCAAACAGCTTTAGCAGTTTGACATTCGCTTCTTCAGATGGCCCTTGGTGGTGAGGTATATGATGTGTTCATGTACTTCTTCTTTATGCATTATGCTACATAGATCCTTGATTGATGTTGATGTAAGATCTTGTTTATTACATGTCTTCATAATTCCTCGCTTGATGTGACGCGGAATCATATATGTGATGTACTTGTTGTCATGATTAGTCATGTTATGTTTTGGATTCCTTTGTTGTATGTTGTTGGGATACTCTTGTTATCATCGTGCATGTTTTGAATTGAGATCCCTTTTATGCCATGTTGGAAGGATGCTCATCATGCATGAGTTTTATGTCATATTGATATGAGTATTTTGACTAAGAGTTCCTATAGTGGAAAATCTCTTAGAGCCACTCTTGCATGATGGCATTTTCCTCGTATGATAACGAAATCACCTCTTATGTACATCATTACTATTGACGCCAGGGCCCGGAGACGTAGTCCCTCCTGGACGAACTCTGTTATCAACTCTTATGTTTTCATGTTGTTGATGATTAACATGTTCCTTTTCTTTACAACATGAAGATGTATTCATTTATGTTCTTTTATAGATGTAATTTAACACATCATGAAAGTAAAAGGTCTTAGAAGGGTCCCTCATCACACCCAACCTGGATCAAGTGGTATCAGAGCGGTCTTTGCATTGATGTGAATTGCAACGTGAATAATGGAACGTACAACGACAGAGGATGAAAAAGTGATGTATGAAACCATGGTAAACATTTCCAAAAGGGTAGAGATAATTTATGAAACTCTATAGAAAGAGACAGAGTAAAAGGAGCGACTGCAGCTTCAGTTTCAAGCCACAAAAGAGGCCATGGAAGAACTGAAGCAAAACAACCAAAGTCTTCAAACATATAACGTTGAATTGAAGATGTGTCTACATGAAGAGGAAGAGGAAAAACGAAATTTGCGATGACAACTAAAAGAAAAGGATGAGGCCTTGGAAAAGTTGCAGCGAGACCCATGTGAGTTAAAAAGTAGTTTTCCATCTTCATGTATGTTTCCTGATGATGATTTTGCTGTTTTTTGAAAATCATACCATAGGAATTGGCTCCAAACTATTGGAGAAAATGGGATATGAAGGAAAAGGATTAGGCATTAATGGCCAAGGCATAGTCAACCCCATCAAAGTAGAAGAATTACCCCATCAGGCAGGACTTGTGTATGTCAAAAGGAAGTTGGGGAACGCACCGAGATAGCTAGAGAACCACCAACAACAGATGATGAGAAGCCTTCATTAGCTCTTTCCAAATCGAAAGAGGAGGTAAAAGATGTTGATTTACTTTGAATTTCATCTTCACATAGTATGATGTTTGTTGGAGATTTGGAGATCCCAATTATAGGGACAAACATGAGGCTCCTTACAAGGATGAGGGATGAGGAGGAAGAAGAACTTGGTGTTAATAACCAAGGCATAACTCAACCATTGGAGGTTGGGCAGAGACCTCAATTTGCAGACTTGAGATACACCAAAGAGAATGCTCAAATCCCCATCATCCCATGGCAGTTTCCATTGCAGGGTAAGAGCTGAGGCAAGCTCTCATCACCATACATACACCGGAGACAGCAAGGGAAGGTATACCCACTTTTGATCTTCAAATGTTCATTTCGATTGTGATCATGTTGATAATGATGAGCGTAAAAAATGGCATCGAAAAACATGTACGTTTTGTGGATTACATAACCATACATTTTCTAAGTGTTCGAAAAGAATGGCAGCACACAAAAAGATGAGGCGTGAAAGACCTCTCAACGACATGAAAAGAAACAAGTTAAGAAGATATGGAGGAAGAAAACCTACTGTAGTCATTGTGATAGAAGTGGCCATCAAAGAGCCACTTGTTGGAGGCTCCATCCAGAGCAACGCATTAAAGACAAAGCATTGGTGCATGAACTAGGTGAAACAATTGTTCAACAAGAAAAATCGCCACATGGAGGTGACCCATTCACATAAATAAGTGAAAAATGGTTTCTAGAAATGTTGTAATTTCATGGTCATTCTTTTGTAAATCATTTGTTGCATTTTAAAATGTAAAAGTGATGATGTGTTTTACATCACTTGTGCAGCAACAATGATGTCTGGTCTTATTTTGAGTCGCATTTTACACTCTGAAAGTGATGTTATGTTTGCATCACTTGTCAAAAAAATAATTTCTATCCTTATCTTTGTAAATCATGTGTTGCAGTGATGATGTGTTTTCATCACTTGTTGAAGCAGCAATGATATGTTGGCCTTATTGTCATAGCTGGGGTATTGTGTCCATTTTGATGTAAACTTGATCGTCGAGTATGTGTTATAAACTCATGGCAAGAATGAGATGTTTGGGTCATTAGTTGGTCATGTTAATAAAGCATGTAATTTGCAAAACAATGTACTACAGGTTGCAGAGGTAGCACGTGTCGACTCGCCGATTAAGGCTCCGAAGAATAAAGGTGAAGGAGATGGAAGCGAGACCTTTCCAGGATGCTTGTGATGCAAACATGGTACAAAGAAGTCACATACTATTTTTCATGCTTTTGGAGGACTGAAAGATCTTCAGTAGGGAGGATTGATCCAGGTGGCTCCAGAGACACACACAGGACAAGGAGGACCCAGGGACGCTAAAAAATAAAAGTGTTTGGATTATGCTCAAACCAGGACCAAAGTGTAGATCTCATCTTCCTGATTGCAGGGGTGCAAATGGTTCATCAATCCAAGTCTGGATGCAAAATTTAGAAACAGTCAAAGTTGGGTTGACATTTTGATGACTAGGCAGCTTAAGGAGGCCACAATCTAGACCAAACCCAGCCGTCATATTCTAGCCAACTCTGGCCAAATTTCGGGCGAAATTGTGGGGTCATTAATTTGACTCCTACAACTTAAAAAAACAAATTTTAAAAAGGTGCATTATTGTTTCTAAAACAAAGAATATATGTATTAAAAGGGTGCAGGGGCCACCAACTCCACTACCCCCAACCAACCTATGTACCATTAAAAGGAGAGTTCGGCAGGAGTTGAAACCACTCAACCATGTGGGCTGGCCCACCGAGCAGCCCCATAACCAACCAACCATTAATACAAGCCATACGATACGGCCCAACCAACACCAAATGAATGTGCCATGTTTAATGTGCCAACAGGTACGAGGGTATGGGGGCAGGCCGCTCAATGTGGGCCCACCCCCCCCCCATTCATAATTTGAATTGGTCTTTAAAAATTATATATGGAGGGGCAAGATTTGACTGCCCGACCCCTCCTTAACCAAATTTTATATTTAGCCAACAAACCAAACCGTTTCCTTGTTTTATCTGCACGTGAATTTTAATATAAACCCATAATTTTACCAGTGCACGTAGTTGGAAGTAGAGGAGGAATCAGGAGTGGGCATGCAAATTCAGACGAATTAATTTTTAATGCAGGTTGAACCATGAATTTTGCAGGAGGGCCAAATTTCCACTTTGTCAGATTTTGACAAATTTTATATGGATTCAACACCTCTCATTGCCATGAACGCAATGGTGCTGTCCATTTCTCCACCAGAGTTTTACATTTTTTGGCCATTTTTAGTATGAGGTTGGAACCATGATTGTTGCAAAAATAGGGAGCAGAACCATGAGCCTTGAAATTTTCTCGATGAGGTAATTTTTCTCCATGTCAAAATATAGTCAAGTTTATACTTGTTTTTCATGGTTTTCCACAAGGATTGCAATCGCGAGGTTCGATTCACCATTTGAGTTGCATATTTCCAGTCCACCATTGGAATAGAATCTTTGTGGAATCTAGGGGGAATCTAAAAGATTCCTTGAGCCCCATATTCTCAATTTCTCGGAATTCAGATTTTGGACAGTCGATTTCTCACTACTCGATGCCACAAATCTAATGGTGCATTCATATTTCTCATCCTCTCATTTAATTTTCTAGCCACCTTTCTAAGTGTCGGTGTAGATGTCCACATTCATGTGCGAGCAGTAATTTTCATGCGATCGATGTTGTGAGATCGATGGTCCGAACAACTTCAGAAGATTGACATTCACTTCTTCGGATGGCTCCTGGTGGTGTGTTATATGATGTGTTCATGTACTTCTTCTTTATGCATTATGCTACACAGATCCTTGATTGATGTTGATGGAGGATCTTGTTTATTACATGTCTTCATGATTCCTTGCTTCATGTGATGTGGAATCATGTATGTGATGTACTTGTTGTCATGATTTGTCATGTTATGTTTTGAGATCCCTTTGTTGTATGTTGTTCGGATACTCTTGCTATTGTCATGCATGTTTTGCATTGAGATCCCTTTTATGCTATGTTGGCAAGATGCTAATCATGCATGAGTTTTATGTCATACTGATAGGAGTCTTTTGATTGAGAGTTCCTATAGTGGAACATCTCTTAGAGCCACTCCTACGTGAGGGCATTTTCCTAGTATGATAACAACATCACCTCTTATGTACATCATTACTATTGACAACACTTAATGTAGCGGCCTACACCATCTTGACACTGGGGCCCAGAGACGTAGTCCCTCCTAGACGAACTTCGTTATGAACGCTTATGTTTTTATGTTGCTGATGATTGACATGTTCCTCTTCTTTACAACATGAAGATGTATTCATTTATGTTCTTTTAAAAATGCAATTTAACACACCATGGAAGTAAAAGTTCTTGGAAGGGGCCTTCATCACAAGGGACCTAGATCAGTGGCCATGCCACCTATATAGAGTTTCAACTGGTCATCCATCACGTTTCCTGAAAAATATCCACCTTTTATTATTATTGGCGGTGTTGCACACTTTATCATCTGCAGCGTGCCACCATGGTTAAATTGTGTAGTAATATGTGGTCCAAGCCAAGGCATCAGACTAATAAATTCGTGGCGATAGTCCCAAAATTTGTCAGGATGATTATGCGCACCATGTTTTATCACTCTGGTCTTCTTCTCGAGAAAAGCTTCCTTTATTTCTTACTCCAGGTTCTTGAATTCTGCTTCCACTAGAGCGCTTTTCTCCCTTAATCGCACCCTTTCTTTCCCATGTTCTTGGATCCTAATATTACCCTACTAGATTTCTTCCTCAGGTCCCAAGCATTTTTCTTCATTTGGCTGTGCGATCCCTTCTTCCAAGGCTCCACGAACCATCATATCTGTTGGTGCTACCATGCGCGGACTAGGCATTCCATGCTCTATGGTGATTACAACATGTGCTTCATACTCCAACCTCGAAGGTGCGTGCGCCTTCAATTTCTTGCATGCAGTCCTATAATCCGATAAAACCGCTAGTACGCGCATGTCCCAGTCAACCTTTTGCGCATTGTGGACCTTTTTCAGTCCTTCACATACTTCTTTCAAGGCTTCTACATGGAGAACCATTTGTGCACTAAGTCTTTCTATACTATGTGGTTTCAACTAGAGGGGTTGGTCATGCCATTGCCTCACCTGCACATGCTTACTGACCATGTCTCCTAACACGAAGACTATGTACATCCGTGGAGGTTTTGTACCATATGCATGCATCCATCTGGATGGGTGGGCATGCGGATCGTCTCGTCTGGCAATCTTGTCTGTCAATTGCATCTGAGGCTTCCAAATCATATGTACAACATCCTTCTGCATTCATGTGAGTCCGCGAAGCTTCCTTGGTGTGTATCCCAACACCTCACAAGTGTAGCGCACAGTACCCATTTCAAAGCTTTAACACTTTAGTGCTCCAACACTTCTCATTCAAATGTGTTTAGGAAGTCATCCACCTCACTTAACCCATCACACGTAGGTAGATCCCTTACCTCTGTTGATATGTAGTGCAGCAATCTCGTCATCACGTTATAGTTCAATGTGGTTACCTTGTGTAACCGGTTCTGCCATCGTTCTATCTCTTCGTCTGAATCCAATGTGTAGGAACTTTCATGCTCCCACGAGATTCGTCCATCGTGGTTGGATTCACCCAGTCTTGTTCTTACACGGTTATCTTGTAGATGTAGTCCAAATCATCGTAATTGTCGTAGTTGTGCACCAAATCTGTGTAGCGTGATCCTTCTGTAACGTCTAAAGGTACAACTACGCGCGAATATTTTTTCTCAAAAGTCATCCTGCGCTTCTTTAGATTTACCACTCCATTCACGTCATTGGCCCAATCTATTCCTAGTAGCGTAGGGTAGGGATTGTTGTCATGAACAATATCTATCACTTCAAAATCTACTAGCGCACTTGCTCCTTTGATATCCACTATGATTCCGTGCAATCTTCCCATAGGTAGGATCTTTTGATGGTTTTCCATTCATAGTTGGATAGGAGACCATTACAGTGTAGGCCTTCTCATGCACTCCCATATTTGATTCGACAGAATGTTCACATCTGATCCTAGGTCCAGAATCTCTTGGCCCATTTTATATTCTCCAATCTAAGCGGTCAATCTCATCTCCCTTCTCATCCTCATCGTGTGCTTTCTGAGCTTCCGGACTACGTGTGGTTCTCCCGGAGTGGTCCCAGTGCAACTATTTATGAGTTCCTGTAGCCCTTTTACAACCTTGTTATCATGCAGCAGCTTCATGCATGTTTCCAGGAACGTTGTGAGCATTGATGGTTCCATTTGCATCTTTGGTTTGTCTTTGCTTCCTAAAGGGGAGGCATCAATGAAGCTCTTCTTGGCTTCCATGAAGGTTTCCTTAGCGCGCTCCAAATCAAACTCTGGTTCCTTCATTGGACCCTTGCGAACCCAAGTACTTTCTTCGTGCTGCTTGCCCTTATGATCCCTTATCGTAATTCCACTTTGGAGCACAATATTCACATTAGGGTCTTCCTTGCGTGGCTCAAACCTCATAATTTGCAGGTTCTGAGGTCGGGGAGGTTGGAGTTCTCCTTTATCGCATAACCTTATTATCAGTGTGGGACAATCCTTCATCTCATGATCAAACAACGTAAAATACAGGCATGATGGCCGTGTTGGATTCATACAATCACAGGCATAATTTCCTAGCCCTCTGCAATTGTAACATATCAGCTATCTGCGACCTCTTCCAGGTCCTCCTCCACCTTGGCCTCATATGCACCCCTAAAATCTGGTACACGCCATCCCTATGTTCTGGTCAGGGGCCCGTGTTTCAACCTGAACTCCGTAGGTAGGAGTCCAATCCATCATCATCTCATAACTTCTACAGGTGTGCTCATCATGTCCCACCGACCTACTAAAATTACAGAACAACTGCTGTGAATTCTATATGTACTTCTGTAATAAATGGTAGTTATCTATAGCATGCATTCCTCTTATCTAACAAATTGCACACCATAATGTAGGCATCGTGCTCAGTTTTTCTTGTGCCTCCGGTCTTATTGGCATTAGTCCTCCTCCCGCGAGGTAGTTCGTGAACACCAAGAAGTGGACCTTGTCATGTCCCTGACCCTTGCATTTTATGCACCATACCTAGTTGTGCACTTCTGGGTGAGTTGTCCTGTCTTGTTTCAGACTTTGCATATCAAGGCACAAGTTTTTCAACTACACGTGGATCTGCTGAACTACCAGGTTGGGATCCTACATCGGGGTCTCATCAAGACTCATCACAATCTCCAAGGGCTCTGCCTTAGTTGTCAGCCTCTATTGTGAGAGTGCATTCCTTAAATGTGGTGTTAAGGATGCTACAAACCATTCACGTTGTTGTCCATCTGTCAGTGTCATGTTAGCTTCATGAATTCTGCACTTCAGTCTTTGATCCAACTCCCAAGGGGTCTTGCCTGGTAGCATTGTGATTTCCTTGAACCCAATGATCAATTGCGCCTATGACTTTGGCCTGCTAAATTATTTGTTTATCGTTGTTTGAATATCAATGATCCCCGTATTCGTATTTTCATTTGAATGTTTAATGTACCAGGTCAGCGCGCGATCCCGTAGAGCACTGACCAACATTTCTTTCTTTATATTATCATCCATGACTCCATGTCTTTCCCATATAGCTTTTATTATGAACCAAAACTAGTTTAGATCTTCACTTCCTACTCCCTTGAACACTGGAAACATTATCGATCTTGCCATATTGACTCGCAGTGGTAGTGGAGGTGGTATGGGCGAAGATGAGGGTGAAGATGAGGGTGAAGATGATGAAACTGGCAGTGGTGTGGGTGGGGGTGTTATGCGCGGAATCCTCTGCCTTATCAAATTGATCACACTTCTTGGTGACACCTTCGTGAGCTCTTCCTTGCCCCCTCATAGAGGTGAAATCAAGGGGCTATTTTCTAGTTTTGTACTACCTTCGTTTCTGTAGATCCTCCCATTTTGTGTAGCCCCAAACATCACTTTATTTGCATAACCCACTTTTCACACAGTATAATTTTAGTCAAAGTGTTCAAAGATTTAATGTACTTACCTTGCCATCCTTTGAGGAAGCTTCATTCTTCCTCGCTATAGTTGACTTAAGTATCTACCGCGAACTTGGTGATGAATCTTGCTATAACTTGATTGATCCAGTGATCAATAGCATACGCGATCTTATCCTCCAATGCTTCCAATCTGCGCACTAATTCTAGAGTCCACACGATAGGCCTATCGATCTTGCACCTTCCTTGGCTATCTACTAGCTTTGCGATCCACTCATATAGCTCAGTAGGGAAATATGCAAAGAAAATTTCATGGATCTTTGTCTATAATTAGCAGTCTAACCACTCTTATTTTGATAGTCATGAGTTCATATTCTCCTGTTCCACGAACTCATGAATCCTCCTATCCAACTAATCATCAATTCCTTTCTTAGTTGGATTCTAGTGATACGACATCAGACATCTATATGTAGATCCTGGTCCGAGCAAAGGAACCATTTGTTGGCTTGTTGAGGCCTGACCCAAGTTTAGAGTTAATTAGCCAAACAAACCCCTTTACTATTGGCCCTTTCGGTAATAGTCCGCAGAGTGCAGATTGAGGTCTCACACGAAGTAGTATGGGGGGTGTTGGAACCAGGTTTCTTCACCCTTCAAATGTTTGAGGGTTTGATTTGGTCCAACTGCTAGTCCCTATATGCAGGGTGCTTCACGCACTTCCCTGGCCTTCGCACCCTCATAGATTCGCATTCGCACAGCCCTAACCATGGGTTGTGGGGCTTCCGTGCCACTAGAGCACTATTTCCCTAAATCACACCCGACATCTTACTTACCTTTCTACACCAGTTAGTTATTTTCCGTAAGTAGAATCCTTGTGTTATATTTATTTATACAGTGCCTACATATAAGTTCACGCAACCAATAAACAAAAAACTTTCAAATTATACCTAATAACACATAAAGTAGGAAAAGATACATAGAAATATGGTAAACTTATCTTTATTAATTCTGTCTAAGGTTACAAAATTGACCAGCGTTGCGCACTGAGCTACAAGGGTTCGCCGACTTAGCTGCAGACTACTAGGCCTCTGCGCACACAGCTGCAGAGCCTTCTCCTACTCTATGACCCAAGACACAATTTACACTGTGACTCAAGCTCTTAGACTTCTCATGCTTATTTTTTATTCCTTCTTCTTCGCTATCTTCTACACTTAGAGCCTCACTCTATTTATACAATCCCATGGTTAGCGGACCATGCGCAGGTCTATTAAGCTGACATTACATTACAAAAACAAGGGTGGACAACCTTGTGACTCTATTATGACTTTGTGCTCTGCGCCCACAAATCACGAACTCTTTACAAAGGACTTGGTCAAAACCTGGGCTTTAAGCCCCAAAACATGCCTTGGGGGGATTCCATGCCCAAGAGAGAAGATCCATGATATTGGAAATCCATTTGAAGGAAAATGGGTATGCGGTTGGAGAAACCCTCAGGGCTTATATAAGATACAAATCTACCTAAAACAATGGTTAGGTTTTCAGCAATGAGAAAGCAATCAAGGTACTTTGTTATACCATCTAGACCTACCTGCCCATTCTTCCAAGTAGGGGCTAAAGGTTTGGGACAAATGTTAATCGAATTCCCCTCTTGGAAAAGATTTGAAAAACAATGGGTGAGAGGATCACATTCAGGTTTGCTTCCCCATACTTCATTGAAAGATATCATAAAATTTAAGAACCCTACCAAAATCAGGTTGTTTCTTCCCAAGCTACCACATTGTTGAAACGTGTCCCAGAAGGAATTCCTTTCATCATATGGACCATAGAAATTCACCAAATTTATTAGATTAATCAGTTGTTTCAACTTCCCTTTAAGAATAATGCCAACAGAAGAGGAAAAAGCTGCAAAAGTTGCCTAGCTAAGATCCCAAATAGTAGTGAGCTCCCCTAATAAGCCAACAACATCCACTGTAGAAACAGACCAAGACAAACATACTTTAGAATATAACTCGTTTTATCTATCACCAGATACCATTGTTTCCTAAATTAATATCATAGACAACTTATGAATCTAAGATAAACTCCAAAGGCAATTTATTTTGGAGCTTCCGCCTACCCCTCTGATATTTACGGAAAGCAAGATCATTTCTTATGACTAAAAGAGGGAAATTGTGCTCCAAGGGCCCTAAGGGAGGAGGAATAATCATATGGGATCATCAACAAGGTGGAGTCCTCAGGAAAGCCTTCCTTACAAATATATCTTTTGTTTGATTTTTTCTTCCTAACTGTGACATTGATAGTAAATAGGGAAAGGGGCTCAACCAGAGGAGGGACTGAACTAGGAGGGTTCAGCACCAGGAGAGGAAAGGATTTGAGAACATACCTATAGGGTGATGTGAGGGAGGAATTTCTCTTAGAGAAAGGATCATGAGCAGTTAAAATCAGAGGGGGAGGGGTTAGGGTGAATAGGGGAAAACATTTAATGTCCAAGGTCCGTCTAGTGGAGACCCTTTAACTTAATGGAATCTTATTCTAGTAAGGGAAGATTTATTTGGACATAGGTATCTTAATTAGGGCCTATGGCGATGGAGGAGGCGACAAAAGGAGGATATATCCCTTTACTAGAGACTTGGCCAAAAGTAGGGACGTTCTCAATAGGATCCTTTTCTAAGGGTTTCATCACCAAAAAAGATATAGAAATTTTCAACAGGAAATCGTTAGATGATGATAGTGTGCCTTTTTAGATGAAGAATTACTCAAATCATCAATCATAATGAGTTCTCCAGGAGATATAGAATAAATTAATTAGAGTTGAATGGGAGATACCTTCTTATCAAACGCATCACGAGTCATATCCATTTGTTTTGATTCTTGAGAAGACCCACTTAAGCACTACTAGATATTGGAGGAACCAAGGAGCTAAAGGTAATTTCTTAGGAAACCAATGAAGGGAACCTCCAGAATTGAAGAACCTGATGGAATATTTTGTTCAACCCTACAATTTGAAAATCTCTTCATTACATCGTCCAAAGTTTCCAAGAACTTGAAGGGCTTATCTAAGGTGGTTATCTCTGTTTTTCCATAACATAAACTCTGCATATCTAAAGGGACAAAAAACTTTGAGTCCCTAAATCAGAAAAAATGAGGCAATATTTTTGAAGATTACCTATCTAATGACGTGAGAGGCGATGAAAAGGAACCTTCTAGTATTCTATCAAGTGCTTATAGGTTTTCTCCCTACATTTGACTTCTATTTCTTTAGGCAGACCCATATCTATGTGCATTTCAACTAGGATCCACACAATTTGTTTATCAAACTCTACCAAGTATTTGTTTTCGAAGAAAATGAATTTATTGAGGGTATTGGCAAACGCAATAAAAATATCCCTAGACTAGATCTTGAGAAAGAAGCCAGGAATCTTAACCTAAAAATACTTAAGCCTTGACTACTCAGAGCTAGTTTTGAAACCTTAGTGCCATTGCTATGTCCACAGAAAACCTCTATCGAAGACCTAGGGTTTCGCCAGTATAATTTTTATTTCTTCTTCACTGAGGAAATGAAATGCCATCTAGTAATTTAGTAGCAGGCTAATCTTAATAGAGTATTGTTCAGGGATTTCTAGGCCATTTCTAACCACCTTTGGATGTTCTCCCTTGAGAAAAAAATATAAAGAATTCTACCTACCAAGGGCCTCTGCATCAAAATTGGAACCTTTTCAATATTCACATCCACCCCCAGAGTGAGTGATGGTTTTTTGACCCCTACTTTGAGCACCTTCAACCAACTTCATTCCCTAGTCGATGCTGCACTGAATCAGGGAAGCTTGGATTAGTAAACTTGATGCCTTCACTTGACCCTCCACTGGAATGGCTTGACATCGATACTCGAGGAAAATTTTCCTTTTGATTAGTCTCAAACCCAAAAATAGGAACCTCCACTAACTGGTCGGCGGGAGAATTTTCCTTCTATGACACTGAGTGAAAGGAGTCTGCAGAAAAAGAGTCATGAGAGTTGAAGGGGAGAAGAAAATAAGGTGACTAGGAAAATTTGGGTTTTTTGTAAAAGGTAGCACTTCACCGTAATTAAGAACCTCTGTACTATAAGTCAACACAGCGAAGTGAGTAGGACTTTTGACCAAAACATTCATCAACAGAACCACAATGACCCACCATAAATAGGGCTAAGGTGTAATCACTGCTGCCAATTTCAAAATATCTTGCCATAGGCTCACTAAACCACGAGGAACCATTCCATCGATCACCTCACAATCAAGGGTTTGTGGTTCTTAGTCCATCCAAAAAATCACTAGCAATAACCTTAGCCATCTCTCTTGGCTACTACCAGAGAGGTGTTTCATGACTTAACTTATGATGTAATACATATATGAAAGGTCTACAAGGAGTATCAAACTTTGAATTTTTATTTTTATTAGACTGTATTTTTAAGAATTTGATTATCTATATATATAAATATGTATATATGAAGAGTTAAGGTTTAATTTAGGATAAAATTTTGTTTTAGATATATGATATAAATTTAATTATGTTAAGAAATATATGATAGTATTATTTAAAGGCAACTTCTGTTTTTATGGGTGCTTGCATGGAGTTGCCCTCTTAAACTAGTTATGAGAAATTATACGATAAATGAGGGTGCCAACAACCATCCAAATGGTAAATTGCATGGATGCACATACAAGGAACCTAGGAAGCATGATAGTGAGCCTGTGGGAGGTTTCAACACAATTGAAATTGATCCTATGAAATTCAGGTGAAGGACGATTTATCTGGAATTTGTATTATTGGGAGTTTCAGAGGGACAAATATAAATTTATGGTAGAATGCTTCAGTATCATCATATAGGATGGTAAAATATACATTTAGACACCCTCCTTCTAGTCTATTGCATGAAGAATTGCTTCAATATTTGGGTTTCTGTGAGCCTTTTAGTGGTTTCTATTCTTGGAGGATAGCCAATAATTCAAAAATGATGACACTGCCCAAGTGGTTCTAGATGCTCTGATGCATGTGGGCCTCACAGTGATCATAATTTTGAAACTCATTGCAAGGGAAATGCCACATCCAATATGATATAAAGTAGCCTCAAGCATCTTAGATTAAGTCTTTTAGTCATCTCAATCTAAAATTGTGTTTTGATTCTAAATTTCTTAATTGTAGCTACAAATTTAGGAATTGGGTTAGTTTTTTTTATTCATCTCTTCTCTTGTTCTCTTGATTTTGGTGGGTCTCGTCTTTCTACATCAATCACATATATTCCTTTCTCTCTTTCCTGTCTTTGTTTCCTACCCCTTCTTCCTTCTTTGTTCAATCCTAGGATGGATTTGTATCTACTCTATGTGTTTATTTTTCCCTGTAACCTTTTCTCTTTTTTTTCCCTGATTTATTTTTGGCTTTCATACCATGCACTCATAGAGTCTTTTTTGTCTCCCCTACACTTGATATTTTTACACTCGACCACCCACCTTACTTAAGAATAGACTGTATGGTGATACAATGTCTCTCTACTCGTTTATGAGGAAGAAATAGATGATTCCCAAGATAATCTTGTGCTTCTAAACATATCCCTTCCTCTTCCCATGAAACCCATGCCCATAAAGCTCAGGAAGCCATGGAGCGATACTGGGATATCATCCCTGTAATAGTCCAAAAGGAAATTTCATATGTCTTCCTGATTGTGGGGAAGTTCACTTATGGTACCCCATATGGAAATAGTTTAGTATGGTTGGTTTTATTGAAGACAATAATAATACAATTAATAGTTGTTTAAAGAACATTTTAATTATATCAATATTATAATTAATTAAATAAATAAAACTAGGATTGATAACTTCCCACCTAGATCACACATGAAAAAGAATACACTCCATGTTGTAAAATGATTTAGTGGTGTCATATTTTGATGCATTAGGGGTTCATTGAGGGAGAAATACCATACCATGTGCGTTGATATTGCGGGATATATTGAGGAAAAATGACATAATATATTGAGCATATAATAGGGGTAAAGGGTTTTTATATTCACAGGTATATAAAATGGTACTCAAAGTTAATGAAAAAATATGAAGGGGTATAAAAATGTTAATGAAAAAATGGATACCTACAATATCTAGTGAAGGTAGGCGTTTTTTAAATTGGGAAGGTGTATTGGGTTCATATTGGTAGGGGGTTAAATAATATGTGTTTTAGAGGTATTTTCCAATATGTACTCAAGTTAAAGGTATTGTTGAGTATGCCACGAACACAGGTTATATGTCATAGCTTCATTTACTGAAGCCCCCATGTGTTTAGGAAGATATGTTCATGGTTAACCTAAAATTTATAAAATATAATAATAACCTAATTTTCTGAGTCATTACACTTATAATGACATGGAAAAACCTTGGGCAAGGCGCAACATTATCTACCAGTGTTTTTGGGTAGTTTCTTCATGGTGGAGGAAAGGAAACTAATTATGCTAAATATAAATAAAATATACTTTCTTCTATAGGGTAACCATAGACCATGTTAGGGAAAATAATCTTGAAATGAAGAATTGAAACTGAGAAAAGTGGTAATCAAGAAAGTGAAGAAGTCAGACTAAATTCCTTTTACAACATAGAACTAGGCTTGAGGGAAACAAACAGTAACAAGGAGGTATTCATGTTTCTAAAAGTTGTAGTTGGGAGGAGCATGGAAGGAAGGAATTTATCAAACCATGTTTTTAGATACATTTTATTTTATTTTACTCTTAGAAAAATTAAACAAACATTTAAATCTTTGAGACTTCCTTTTGAATAGTTTTATGATAAAAGTATGGTTATTGATATTTGCTTCACAATCTATATGTAAACCTCTTTTTCATATTATATTTTATAAGTATTTAGAACAAGTTAGTAGTGGCATAGAGAGTAGAAAACCATTGTAACATAAAAAAAAAAAAGATATACATGCAAGTTGTTTTTTAGTTTTTTAGAAAGATATCATATTTAAATGTAACAGATAAACAAAGGAAGAAAAATATTTATCTCTTTCCCTTAACCAATGTGTGTGTGGAATGTATTATTTAGATTGAGATTTGCAATAGTAATTGTTGCGAATGTATTTATATGGTTTAAAAAAATAAAAATCATATATGACATAAGAAAATATATCTATACTTCTATATTCTAAACAATTGTGTATCAATATATGCATTAACACCAAAAACTATACAATCTTACAATAAACCCAATGGAATATTCCATAGAAAACACCTAATAAATTTTCTATCTAAATTATTTATGTCACACAATATTGTAATGCATTCACACTCATTATTTTTTTTGTGAATGGGATAATAGAACATATACAAGAGAGAGAGAGAGAGAGAGAGAGAGAGAGAGAGAGAGATTATAATGTTTAAAAGGGAAGAGAAATACATGGAGTGTTTGATGTTAACACACAATGAATTTTATTTTCTAAGACATATGGCTAGCATCTATCTCCATGGGTAAGCTAACATTTTCTCAAAAGTATATATGTTTAATTTATGTATTAATTATTTTTATAACTAATAATAATACTATAATTAAAATAAAGTTATAATCCACAATTAGTTGTTTCTATTTTGGAATAGGAATTCTACAATTTGAATTTAGTTATGGCAATAATTATCATGTGGATAGAAGTGAATATTCATAATAGGCTACACAAATTATATATTGAAATTTATTTTTAAAGTAGTTATGGCATTTTTTCCCTTTAAATTAATTGATTAATTAAGACAAATCTCATATGAACATGTGTCATATGCAATGAGTTATTGTTTTTGGGCATGTGGTATTAATAATCTATAGTATTGGCCCATAATATTGTAACAAAATATATTTATAGATTAAGAATCTCCATAGTGAAACATGTGTAAGTGTTTAGATGTTTATTATGGAATGATGTCTATTAGTGTCTACTAGCCATTTGATTTATATAGTTGTGTTATTTTAGTTAATTTTAGCAATGTGAAATGTATTATAAAATACGTGTTTTAATGCTTATTATGAATTGATCCCTATGTGTGTGTATTAGCCATTTAATTTATATGGTTTCACTAGTTTTTTGTCATTCAACCTTATAAATTTACAAGAATACTAGCAATTTAAATATTAGATTATCATATTATATATATATTATATATATATATATATATATATATATATATATATATATATAGTTTGTGATCCAGGAGGATCTCGTGAGATGAGTTGCACAGGTTGATCGTCAGTGTTCACTATCGTCGTAAGCATTCAATGTCATTAGTTTCGATAGTATTGTTTATGGTTCAGGTTGTTCAGTTGATATGGTTTTGGTACCTGGCTGTCGACACTCCGCAAGGATTTTGTTGACGACAATTGTTTGTCGTTCACCTCAGAAGATTTGGTTGTCAACAAGTGTTCATCAGTAGTTCCACCAGGGATGATGATCGACATGGGTGTGTTTTCCATTGCAAGAGCTCGATATGGTTCTTCATCATGTGATGTTGTTGCAAAAGAAGCTTTTTCAATAATATGTATTTTGGTTTTATGTCACATTATGATAATGTGTTGTACATAGGTTTTTAAAAAACAAAATAATGTAATCCTAAAACCTAATTCTAAGCCTATCCAAAAACCTTAACCCTAACCATATTTCAATGCAAAGTCATCAAAATACCTAAACCCTAAAGTTCTATGACCATCAAACTTCAGTTGCATGGAAAACTATGTGTTAAACAACATAAAACCTAACATATTAACCCTCATCCTTTACTATTATGAAATACAATAAAAAATTACAAAATATAAAACCACAGGCCCTAACTGCTAACTCTAACTGCAGTGGAACCATGGTGCATATGAGCGGAGACAGGTGTAACTGCAGCAACAAGTTAAACCGTCAGTATTCAAACTGCGCAGGGTTTTAAACTGCAAACTTTTACATGTGAATGAATGTGTTTAACCTCCAGGCTTCAAAACTACAGCAGGGTATAAACCGGGCATGTGACCAAGTATTAATTTCACTGCAACAGTTATTGTAACCATGTCAGAGGTTGTGAATGGTGGAAGCCATGTGTAACCGCAACAACGAAGGTAAGTGGGAACATGAGCAATGGTCATTGTAACCGCCGGGCAGAGAAGCCGCTAGGTGGTTGGTAGACAGTCAACCGCCGAAGAACCCAGCAGTTCACATTTGAACAGTTAGCCGACCCGTAGTCAACCTTAACCACCAGCAGTCCTATGTTTAATATAAGGTTATATTTGGGTTTTTCCATGAAGTTTTGTTAAAACTATTAATTTGATGACCTAGAAACCATGTTATGTGTCATTGTTCAACTAGACTGAGGCTCCAAAACCATCCAGAAGGTAACCAATTCATATCGAATTTAGACAAAGGAGGTTGGGGTGTATTTGCAGGTCTTTCTAAAGGCAGTTTACTCATTTGAAGATTAGGTTGGTTTTGGTTTTTGTATGCAGATTCTGGAGGTCATAGGCATTTTTTTAGTGTCACAGGAGCATCCAGAGTCGAAATTGGGAACCATGATAGGCATTGGAGAGATCGTTCAGAGAGATTCCTTTCGACAGAGATCAAAAGTGCCTGTGTGCACATTCGTTCTAGTCTATTTTCTATGTCATCGACCTCTTCTGTTTCAATCCTCATAAAGCGGTCTCCCATCTTCAAAGTGGACCTAGTGACGTAGTCCGTCAGGGATGAATTCCATAATCAACATTGTTGTCTAGTATCACTATGTTTTTACTATTTTCACTTCCGTTATTCATCTCACTTATGTTTAATCAGCTATCGTAAAGTCTTTCTTCTCAAGTATTTCTCTCGGTTTTCGCACATTCAACTAATATTCAATTCAATAATGTCTAATCAATTCTACATCAGTTTTAACATATGAACATTTAGGATCATATAATTTGGTATGAAAGCAAGTTGCTATTGTAGAATTTTCCATTGAATGTTAACGAGGTCAAAGTTGCAACAAGGAGAAGGAATCCTTGAGCAGATTGATCTAGAGATTGGAAAGCAACGAGTCGTTCATAAGTCAAGCATGACAAGATCTGATGCAAGTGAAAACACTAAAACTAAGGTGAGTGATGAACAATTTCGGCAAGAATCCTTGACTATGCAATAGATGTTGGGAGAAATGTATGAAGACAAGAAGGTGAGAGATGCAACTTCTTCTTCAAAGACATCGAAGAAGGAAAAGGGTAAAGGAAAGGCTAATAAACCACCTTCACCTCCATCATCTCCACAATCATCTTCTTCCTCTTCCTCAAGTGTAGAATCTGAAACAAATAAGAAACCTAAGAAAACATATCTTTTGAAACTTGATGTGAAATTTGCGTTACCTATTTATGCTGGCAAAATGAATCCTAAAAAGTTAGATAATTGGATTAAGTAATTAGAAGAGTATTTTTACATTCAGAGCATTTTTAGAGATAAAACTAAAATTCAGTTAGCTACACTTAGAATGGGGGGAATAGCTTTCTTCTGGTGGGAAAGTAAAACTGAGATAGACATAAAGCGAAAAGGAAAATTCATCTCTTCATGGTCTAAGTTTTTAAAATCTCTTAGGAAACAATTCTATCCTTTAGGATACATGCAGCAAGCTATTAGGCCCCTATACTACTGGTGTAACCCCTTATTGTTATTAGTACAACCCCCTTATTATATTTTTGTACACATGCAGTCCCCATATTGTTATTATTGTGCCCCATAGAATCCCACTATTGTTATTATTATGCCCTTACATTATTATTGTTATGTCAACTCTGATTATATTATGACCCCTTAGACTCCTATATATAGAAAGGAGGTCTTGTCATTTGTATCATCCAAGAATTGTTCATTTGTGTAATGTAAAGGAGGTTTCCCCCTTGAAGAGGCTCAATTATAAGCCATTGATCTATCTTTTGTATCTTTTTGTGAACTGGTTTCATAACATTTGGTATCGGAGCTTTGAATTCTAGGGTTTCGCTGCTCCAAACAAGTCACCATGGCATTTGCGATATAACTTTTTTTCTGCAACGTTTCAGATGCTAAAAAAAAAACCCATTTGGGAAGAAATCGATATAAACGTCGGGTCTAAATTTTAGAGCATTTCACAATATACTGGCAGAGATATGATTTGAGGAAGTTGGGATTTTTGCAGACTCCCGAATTTCTTTCCAAACAGGTGACCTGGGGAAAATTGTCATAACTTTTGGTTGGAGCATCAGGTTGAAATTTCATAAGAATTTACAGAAAGAGGAGTCACTGTAGGTTTCTATGTGTATGTTTCAGATACTAAGTTCAAAACAGTGACACATGGCATTTCATACAAGTTTTCTCTTCTGGTAAGGTCTATAATCAGGTCACTGTGGGATATTTGTCATAACTCTTTGTTGGAGAATCCAATTTGGATCAGACTGGTGGAATTGGAAAGAGGATGTAGAGGGCTATTGCAGGTCACCATTTTAGAACTGGAAGATATGAAATTACAAAGTTACAGTTGTTTCAATATCGACCTATTAAAATCAAGAAAAATGAGATGAGGAAGTTTGATGTACCATTGTTACAAAAAGTATGTATTTCATCTAATTATTTAGAACTGAATCAAGTTTTATGGTATGAAGGGCTTTGTTCTCGTAAACCACTTGTCACGTGGTCAATTTTCACGGAGGAAATGGTAGCACATTATGAGGATACAAAGAGAAACTCCTTCTTTAGCCAATTGATAAATCTCAAGAAAAAGGGTTCAATGGAAGAGCATGTTGAGGACTTTCAAAAATTGAATAGAAGGGTAAATTATATTCCAGAGAAGCAAAGGATTGATGTCTTCATAGGGACTTTAAAGGATAACGTTCAACATGAGGTTCGTTTTTGGGAACCTGATTCATTGGAGGAGGCATTCGAGTTGGCAAGAAAAATTGAAAGAGAAATTATGGAAACAAGAAATCCCAGTACTCATGGCTATAATTATGGAAGTGTTTCTTCTCCTAGCCTTCCACAACCTACAAGGCTTACACCACAACAATTTGAAGAAAAAAGAGAAAAAGGGCTTTGTTACAATTGTGATAGAAAATGCACTAAAGGTTATAATTGTGCTGAGAAGAAATTATTTTACATAGATTATGAAGAGGAGGAAGAAAAGGATCAAGAAACATCAAAAGAAGATGATATACACCAGGACCGAACCCCTGTGAAAGAAGAAATGAATCTGACCATATCTTGTAAAGCATTGTCAAGAATTACCACTCAAACTCTCAAGATAGAAAGACATATCAAGAAGAAAAAGGTTCAAGAAGTGAAAGATCACATCGAGAAAGAAGAAACGAATCCAAACATATCTTGTAATGCATTGGCCAGAATTATTACTCCTCAAACTCTTAAGACAAAAGGACATATCAAGAAGAAAAAGGTTCAAGAAGTGAAAGATCATATCAAGAAAGAATAAATTAATCCAATTGTATCTTGTAATGCATTTGCTAGAATTACCACTCCTCAAACAATCAATATAGAAGGACATACCCAGAAGAAAAATGTTCAAGAAGTGAAAGATCACATCAAGCATCAAGAAATGAATCTGACCATATCTTGTAGAGCGTTGGAAGAAATTACCACTCCTCAAACTCTTAGGATAGGACATATCAAGAAGAAAAAGGTTCAAGCAGTGAAAGATCACATCGAGCATCAATGACAAGTTCTCCAACTTTTAAAGGATAATGCCACTTTGGTGTAGAATCGAATGAAACAACAGGTAGATCAACATCACAATGACAAAAGGTTTGATGTAGGTGATTAGGTATTTTTATGGCGACATCTCAAGCAAGCTATTTATGAGAAGGAAAGGTTGGCAATACTACATGCACTTAAGAAATGGCGACCTTACCCAATGGGAAGACACTTCAAGGTAATAATGGATCATGATAGTCTTAAATACCTTTTAGAACAAATATTATCTTTAGAAGAACAGAAAAAATGGGTCACAAATATGTTGGGTTATGACTTTGGCATAATCTACAGAAAAGGGAAGAAAGTTTTTGTTGTAGATGCACTCTCAAGAAAGAATGATGATGTGGAAGAATTGTTTTGTGCTATTTCTATCATCCAACCAGATTGGATAAATGAAGAAAGGGATTAATGGAAGAAGGACAAAGAAGTGTGGCCACTTATTCAAAAGTTTCAGAATATTCCAATTCAAACAATATTTCCAGAACTTGAAGAGAAAGGAAAAATCAAATTCGAGCCTAGAGCAATCATAGAAACAAGAACTCGACAGCTACGAAATCGATCAATTTCAAAGTATCTCATCAAGTGGAAGAACTTACCTACCAAATATTCCACATGGGAGGACAAGAATTTTATAGAGAAGCATCAAGAACTACTCAAGCATTGAGGACAATACTTTTTGAAGGAGAGGGGCATGTTAGGCCCCTATACTACTAGTGTAACCCCTTATTATTATTAGTACAACCCCCTTATTCTATTTTTGTACCCATGTAGTCCCCATATTGTTATTATTGTGTCCCATATAGGCCCACTATTGTTATTATTGTGCCCTTATATTATTATTGTTATGTTAGCTATGATTATATTATGACACCTTAGACTCCTATATATAGAAAGGAGTTCTTGTCGTTTGTATCATCCAAGAATTGTTCGTTTGTGTAATGTAAAGGAGGTTCACCCCTTCAAGAGGCTGAATTATAAGGCGTTCATCTATATTTTCTATAATTTTGTGAGATGGTTCCATAAGATAAGTTGTTATTGATTGGCAGCATCTGAGCCAAGGTAAAGGGCAGAGTGTTCAGGAGTTTACTCAGAAGTTCAAAAAGAAATCATTGGTGCTTGGTATTTCATTGGATACACGTGAAAATTTATTAAAATACATTGGAATTTTACATTCATATTTGCAGCATACATTATTGATGTTTAATCCTGATCATTTTGATGAAGTGTGTGTTCAGGCCATGCATATTGAATCAGGTGGCAGACCATTCAAGTTTTCATCACAGGCATCCAAAGGGTTGGAAGCCAAATATTCCACTGACAGTAAGGGGAAGAATAATTTGAAGAGAAATAAATCAGTGATAGCTCAGAAGGAGAGGCCTATTTTTTCTCATTTCTAGAGAATCCATCATGATGAATCTAAGTGTTGGAAACTTCATCCAAAACTTAAGCCCAAAATGTTCCTTAAGGAGAATGATAAAAAGAAGGCCATTGTAGCAATTCAACAAGATCCAGGTTTATATTGAGGTGGTGAAAGGAGGATAAATGATATGGTTACAATAGGTAAAACTTCTGACACTAGTTATAGTTTGAAAACTATTGCATATTCATCAAACATAAATCCTTCAAATGAGGATAAAAGAGTTGAATTGTTTAACATAAGGATATATTCTAAGCATACAAAGACAGATACAATGTTTGGTAGTGGATCACATGTGAATTAATATCTAAATATTTAGTTAAAATTTTGGATTTGGAAACATGGAATCATCCAAGACCTCACCCATTAGGATGGCTAAATAAATCAACTCAGATAAAAGTCACCAAACAATGTCAATTAAGACTTGCCATTACAGCTAATTACATTGATGAAGTGGAATTAGATGTGTTTCTAGTAGACATATGTGGAGTTGTCTTAGGAACTCCTTATCGTTATGATAGTGATGTGGCATTTTACTGGATAGATCATAAATATCACCTAAAGAAAGATGGGGTTGGATTTATTGTCAGGGCACATCAAAGTAAAAATCACTTGAATTTAGTTAATGCTAATTTGATGAAGTGATTAATAAATTCAAATAGTGTGTAAAGGAACAACATAACAATCAACATGATTCTTATTTAGGTTATGTGTCTCAGCTTAAAGATAGTTTGACTAAAGAGATAGAAACTATTTGAGTTCTAAGTAAAACCAAACATCTTACTCATAAGCAGACAATACAACATGAATTATAGTTTGTGCCTAAAGTTCCTCTTCCTAATGTTAGAATGAATCAATTCATTTCAAGTTTGGAAATTAGTAGTTACATGGATACAGGTCCGTATTAGGGAAAGTCAGTTTTAAATTTCTCTTATATTATGTCACCATTTCATGTTTTGAACAGATTGGAAACCTCTTTTCATGTGGAGAGGAAACCTATTTCTTTTCATATCAAAGCCTTTTCTAAAGCAGTGTCTAAGGGAAACTTATGCATAAGGGGAAAGTGCCAATCAATGGAAACATCATTTTATAAAAGAAGAAAAAGTGATTCAAACAAATCAACAACTAATTCCATACTTTCAAAGATAGATTAAGTTGCAGCAATTTTCACCATATAGTTTGATGGGTTTATGGCAGCAAGTTCACTTAGTAATCAGGAAGCAGGAAAGTATGTCAACTCAAGTAGCTGGTTTGATATCAAAAACATCTTTGATTGTCTTTTTCATTCCACAAAATATATTTTTATTACATGTTGATGGTATTGAACAATATCCAGAAGAGACTGTGTTCAAAGATGATTATGAATCACTAAATCATGGCTCTTCATGGAAATAAATCAATTGCCATGTTCATAGCAGGTTGTTTGACCATTGTCGCAAGTTGTTCATACTGTAGATGGATGGAATAGGTCACCGACTCAAAATGTGCCATGGTCAGCATCATCAGGGTCATCACTTGTAGATGATTGATTGAATGTATTGGTACATCAATAGGTCAAGGTGGAAAGTGAGGGAGTTATACCCTCATTTACTATTTGTTTAGTCAAACTTTTGTGGTCCAAAAGATTTCAAGTGGAGAGGATTGATCGAGGAGGATCTTGTAAGATCAGTTGCACAGGTTCATCATCAGTGTTTAGTATCATCATCAACATTTAGTTCCATGTCATCGTTGGCATTCAATGTTGTCAATTTCAAAAGTATTGTTTATGGTTCAAGTTTTTCATTTGATATGGTTTTGGTACCTGGCTGTCAACATGTATTTGTCGTTAGTTCCACCAGGATTTAGTCGATGACAAGTGTTTGTCGTTCACCTCACAGAATTTGGTTGTCGACAAGTGTTCATCAAAAATTCTACTAGGGATGATCATCAACATGGGTGTGTTGTCCATTGCAGGGGTTCGATATGGTTCATTGTCATGTGATGTCATCACAAAAGAAGCTTTGTGGGTTATATGTATTTGGTTTTTATGTCACATTGTGAAAATGTGCTGTACATAGGCTTTTATGATACAAAATAATGTAATCCTAAAACCTAAACACTAACCATATTTCAATATAAAGTCATCAAAAGACCTAAACCCTAAAAGTTCTATGAATATCGAACTTCAATTGCATGGAAAACTATATGTTAAACAACATAAAACCTAACATATTAAGCATCGACCTTTACTATTGTGAAATACAATAAAACATTACAAAATATAAAACCACAAGCCCTAACCACTACCTCTAACTACAGTGGAACCATGGTGCATGTGAGTAGAGACAGGTGTAACCGCAACAACAAGTTAAACTGTCAATCTTCATACCACGTAGGGTTTTAAACTGTAGACTTTTACATGTGAGCGTATGTGTTTAACCTCTAGGTTCCAAAACTGTAGCGGAGTATAAACTAGGCATGTGACCAAGTGTTCAGTTCACCGCAATAGTTAGTGTAACCACATCGGAGGTTGTGAACGATGGAATCCAGGTGTAACTACAACAACGGAGGTAAGTGGGCACATGAGAAATGGTCACTGTAACCGTCGGGCGGATAAGCCACTGGGTGGCAAGTAGACAGTCGACCGCTGAAGAACCCAACTATTCACATGGGAACGATTAGCTAGTGCAAAGTCAACCTTAACCACCAGCAGTCCTATGTTTAATATAAGGTTATATTTGGGCTTTTCAGTGAAGTTTTGTTAAAACTATTAATTCAATGACCTATAAGCCATCATATGTGTCATTGTACAACTAGAAAGAGGCTCGAAACTCATCCAGAAGGAAACCAATTCATCTTATATTTATCTAAAGGAGGTTGGGGTGTATTTGCAGGTCTTTTTAAAGGTAGTTTACTCATTTGAAGACTAGGGTGTTTTTGGTTTTTGTATGCAGATTCTGGAGGTCATAGGTAGTTTTGTTTTCAATGTAACAGGAGCATCTAGAGCTGGAATTGGGAACCACGAGAGGCATTGAAGAGATGGTTTAGAGAGATTCATTTTGATAGTGATCAGAAGTTGATGTATGCACATTCAGTCTAGTCTATTATCTATGTAATCGACCTCTTCTATTTCAATCCTAATAAAGTGGTAACCCATCTTGAAAGTGAACCAGGAGACGTAGTCCATCAGGGACAAACTCCGTAATAAAATTTGTTGTCTGGTATCACTGTGTTTTTACTGTTTTCACTTCTATTATGAATCTTACTTATGTTTGATCATTTCTTGTAAAGTATTTCTTCTCAAGCAGTGCTCTTGGTTTCCACACTTTCAGCTAACATTCAATTCAATAATGTCTAATTAATTCTACATTAGTTTTAACATATGATCATTTCAGATCAAGTTTCATATGCATAATAGAAAATTTAAGAGTTATAGGATGGTATAATACACCACGAGAGATAGAACCTCCACTTACATGCAAACTGTCATTTTGTATTGGCATATTAAGTTTCTGATGTGTAGAGTTGTCATTGATAGAGTTGATGCCCAAAAATAAATGACTATCTAAATGTCAGAATTAATCGACAAAATTGACAAACTTAATAAGAATATTTAGCTATGAATTTTATGAATCTTGACTTTTCATCCTGACACAATGTGTAACACCCTCCTCCGACGTTTACCCAAGTTAACCAGTCTGCTGGGGTAAACATGTGGCGAGAGGCTACTATGATATAATTCAACTACCCATGTACAACTAAGGAATGAAACCAACAAAACTAAACTAAACTAAACTTACACACATGCTACAGAACCTCGAGGAGCTAACCAACCTTTCGAGGTGACGAACCCTTGAGGCAACAAAAAATTTTACTTACCTAGTGATCCAGGAGGATCCTCCAAATGCTCAAAATTTAATAGTATTAGATTCTCATGAAACCAGTGCCAAGTCAAAGGGTTCATTGCACTGATTCTGGTGATATATTCGGTTTGTAAAATGGCCTCCGTATGAGGGAAACAGGTGTTCTGAATTTTTTCCCAAACATGCAAAAAAATGGGCTAGAGCAGACTAAGTGGCAGTCTCAGAATAGGGCATGTGGAATTCTCATAGAAGGGCATGTGGAATTTAAGTCTACCAAGCAGAGAGGTCAAACTTGCAAGGTGTGGGTTGAACTCTTGACCTCCGAAACTACACCACAAAATCTTACCATCAAACGAAAACATTATTTTATTAAGGATTGGGCTCATAATTATATTTAAATTTTTGGTTATGAAATAATGGCGGGAAAGGTTGGCAGAGCCTGCCATATTCGGTGACCTTTCCAAGCCCTCAGATTAGTTATCGCATTGCCTAACAAGGCTCCGAAGTGAGCATAGGTTATAAACTAAACCACATACCAAACACCTGCCAGGAATATATGTCGCACGATCCACTACCATGGTTCGAGTATGGATATCACTATCGGTCATGGGTTATTTAAATATGTTATATATGGTCAAAGGTTGGTAACTACTGAGTCTTTGAATACTATTTTTAACACTTGGTTAAAACCATATTCAATGGCAAAAATTGTATTAGTATTAAAAACTATGTGTTATACCATATGTGGTATATGGTTGCACCATATTATAACTGTCGTGTTATGTATTTCTATGTGGTTACAAACCAATCCCAGGAGTCCCCAGGGTTTGACTTCGGGACCTCCCATGGGCTATATAAAAGGTATTTCCACTGCGCCAAATCAGAGGAGTTGTAAGGAGCAACCTTCGAATTTATATTATTTGTACATGTAAAATGTCTTTTGAGGCATACGTTGGCTAATATTAGGCCTTTTTGTAATCTTAAAGTTGCATTGGGAAGCTAAGGCTAAGGCCTATTTGCTAGAAATAGTCATTGATGCATGTGAGCACATTCCAGAATGGTGAATTTTGATGTAAAAATACTTTTTGAGCATTTTCAATACAATGGATACCCATTGGAAGAAGACTCGAAGATGTAGTCTAGGAGGGACAAACTATGTCACCAAATATTCTATATTTGATTCTTGTTTTTATTGTTAATGCTTAGCTTTAGATTTGAATTTTATGTTTAAGGCACTTAAAAATCAATTTTCTCTCGTTTATCCACATAAAGGCAACCTTAGTTAATATTTGGTGAAATTGTACAAATAGTGAATTTTGTTGTTTTTGGATCATATTTTGGTATCAAAGCGAGGTTGATCATGTAAAAACACAATATTTTCCAATGTGAATGTTGACTAGATCCACGTTGTGACATGTAGAAGGGAAACTTGAGAAGATAAATCTAGAGAATGGAAAGAGGAAAGTCTCTCAAAATTTGAAGATGGGAGATCCAAATGAAGGAGAAGCACCTGAAACAAAGGTCATCGGAGAGGAGAAATATCAACAAATTCTCTTTAATATGCAAAGGATGATTTTATAGCCTTATGAATAGAATAATACTAGACATGTAACTTCATCTTCTAAAGGCACGAAAGAGAAAGGGCAAGGAAAAATCTTATGGTAATGAGCCTCCTTCCCCTCCATCTTTATCTTATTGTTCTTTATTCTCTTGTCATTCAAGTTCATATTCAGAGTCATAAAGAAAGAGAACTAAATCTCCTTTTTTGAAAATTGATGTTAAGTTTGAGTTTCCAGTATATGATGGTGAAATGAATCCAGAAAATTTAGATAACTAGATAGAGAAAATTGAGGTGTATTCTAGAATTCAAAATGTTGTTGATGATTCCACAAAAATTCAGTTAGCTACACTTAGAATCAAAGTAACATATTTGATTTGGTGGGAAAGTAAATCTCAATCATATTTGAAGAAAAAAGGTAAAATTATCTCTTGATGGTCTAAGTTTGTTAAAGATTTTATAAAGAAATTATATCCTTTAGGATATATGCAACATGTTGTAATGGATTGGCATCATTTAAGGCAAGGTAAAGGATAGAGTGTGAAATATTTTACATAGGAATTCATGAAAAAGTCATTAGCACTTAATGTTCCATTAAACACATGGGAAACTTTGTTAAAGTATATTCGATGTTTGCATTCTTATTTTCGACATACATTGCTTATTTTTAATCCAACTGACTTTGATGAAGTATGTGTACAAGCCATTCATATTGAATCAGGTGGAAGACCATTTTAGTCAAAATTTTCAAAGAAACCATTCAAGCATTCAGATAAAAAGCTTCCAAATAATGCAAGGGAAGAAATCGGCAACAACTAAAAAGGAAGGAGAAAGGCCTACTTATCCTCATTATCAGAGGGTTGGACATGATGAATCCAAATGTTGGAAGCTTCATCATGAACTTAGACCAAAGAAGTTCCTTAAGAAGAAGGGTGAAATGAAATCTAATGTTGCAGTCCCACAAGATTTGGGATATGACTTCACTGATGAAAATAAAATTACCACTATGGGTGTCATAGGTAATCCTTCTAAAAGTACCTCTAGTTCTACGTGTTATGTATCTTGTTCAAAATGTAATAGTATAATTGAAGAAAATAAGAGAGTTGAATTGTTTCACATAAGGATCATATCCAAGGAAACTAATATAGACACATTATTTGATAATGGATCACAAGAAAATCTAATTTATGAGGAACTAGTAAGAAAATTGGGATTGTAAACTAAAAGCCATCCAAAAATATACCCTTTAGGATGGTAAAAATAAAATACTCAGATGGAGGTGACAAAACAGTGTCGATTAAAGTTTGAGATTACAACTAATTTTGTTGATGAAGTTGAGTTAGATGTGATTCCTTTGGATATATGTGGAGTTGTGTTGGATAGTCCATATATTTATGATCAAGATGCCATGTTTCACAAAAATGAGAATAAGTAACATCTCTTTAAATATGGAATTGAATACATTGTTAGGGCACATAGAATTAAGACAAACTTACATTTAATCAATGTTATTTAAATGAAAAGGCTAATAAATTCGAGTAAAAATTTGATTCTCATGATTATTAAAGAACAACTTAAAGATAAGTATGATGTTTTCCAAGGGCGTGATTCTTAGTTTAAGGAAAAATTGGTTGAAATAGTAGATTCTTATAAAGAATTGTTTAAAGAACCAAAAAGTTTACCTCCAAAACGATAAATACAACATGAGATTCAATTACAATTTGATGCCCCTCACTCGAATATTAGCATGTATCATATTTCGGTCATAGAAAATGAAGATATTAAGAAACAAATTTAGGAATTTGTTGATAAAGGATTTATTCAACCTAGTTCTTCTCCATGTGGATCACCGATCATATTAGTCCCAAAGAAAGATGGAACTTGGAGAATGCATTTTGATCTTAGAGCCTTAAATAAAATCACCATTAAGAACATGTATCCTCTCCCTAGAATTGACGACTTACTTGATCAGTTAAAGAATCTTGTTTACTTTACAAAACTGTATTTAAGAATGGGTTATCGTCATATTCGTATTGCAGAAAATGATATATGGAAAACTGCATTTAAGACTAGACTCATTGAATGGTTGGTTATGCCATTTGGGTTATGAAATGCTCCAACAACTTTTATGAGAGTGATGAATGATGTTTTTCATCCTTTTATTGATAGGTTTTTCATAGTCTATATGGATGATATTCTTATTTTCAATTCAAGTTGGAAAGAACATGTAAAGCATGTTAAACAAGTTTTTGATGTGTTGCAAAAAGAGAAACTGTATCTCAAACTCTCTAAATGTGAATTTGGAAAAACTTCCTTACTATATCTTGGTTACAAGTTGGAGGAGGTCAACTAAAGATAGATCCAACTAAAATTGATGTAATTGTTAAGTGGCCAAGTCCTCAAAATGTGATGGAAGTTAGAAGTTCCTTGGGTGCAGTTCAGTATTGGAGGAAGTTTATTTCTCATTTCTCTTTTATTGCATCACCACTTCATGCTTTAAGAAGTTCTAAAGTCTCCTTTCAGTGGGGAGGAAAAAAAAACATTTGATACTTTAAAGCGGAAAATTGTTACGGCTCCAATCTTGGCTTTACCAGACCTTCAACAACCACTTGAAATAGAAATTGATGCTAGTGGGTATGCAATCGGTACAATATTATTACAAAAATTAAAGTCTATTTTTTTTTATTCAGAAGAATTTACTAAAGCAGAGGCTAGCTATCCAACTTGGGATAAATAATTGTATGCATTAGTGAAAAGTGTTAGAAAATGGAAACATTATTTGATGGGAAAAGAAACAGTGATTCATACAGATCATCAGGTTCTTCAGTACCTTCAATCTCAAACTAAGTTGCAATAGTCTCAACATTATAGATGGATGGTGTTTTTGCAGCAATTCCATTTAGTAGTCAAATATAAGAAATGTACCACCAATAAAGTAGTTGATATGTTATCAAGACCTTCCTTGAATTCTTTTTTTTTTTTTATTCTGCAAAATAGTTCTTTAGCACATGGAAGTTATATAGAGAAATATGTTGTAGATATGGATTTTAAGTATTCTTATGAATCACTAACTCATGTTTCTCAGGTGGAATGAGTGAATTATCATGTTCATGCATGTGACTGTACCATCTTGGCAACGTGTGCATACCACAGGGAGAGAGAGTGCATGTCATCAAGGAAGCACATTGTTCTCATGTTTGAGGGCAATTTGGTGTAGGTTCTTCTACTAGAAACTCTCCTTTTGAAACATTTTTTGGGTAGCTACCAAAATCACCAATGGACTTCATTTTTGGCGAAGAATTTGAGGCGGATGGAGATGGAGATGCCAACAAAGAAATCAAGTTCATTAAAATAATATTCATGTAGAATTACAGGATCCATTGGAGAAAAGGTAGGCCAAGTAAAAAAAGCCCCTTGATAAGCATTGGGTGGATCATCACTTCCAGGTTGGTGATAAAGCATGTTTATACATCAGCAAAGAAAGGATGAAAGGTGAAGGTAAAAAATTGAAACCTATCAGGTATAGTCCTTCTAAGAATGTTGAAAAGATTGGGCACAATGCATTCAAGTTGAATTTACCTCAATACATGCACATATATTCAATTGTAAATGTTGAAAATTTGAAACTGTATGAACCTCCTATGATTATGGATCCAAAGGAAAATGCTCAAATTCCAACTGTATATGATTTTGCACCTGAATCTACAATTGAGTTACAGGAATATACCATCTTGGATAGAAAGGTCTGCACTACCAAGAAAGGAGATGTTGAGTATCTTAGTGTGGGACTCAAAGGCACGAATCCAAGCAAAGTAAGGTGTATAAAGATCAGATGGGTGAGGGAGTTGTACCCTTACCTTATGTCTGCTTAAAACCAAACTTTTGGTGGTCCAAAAGCTTCCAGTGGAGAGGAATGATCCAGGAGGATCTTCAAAATGCTCAAAATGTTACAGTCTCACATGCTTATGAAACCAATTCCCAGTCAAAGAGCTCATGGTGCTGATTCTAGTAGTATATTTGGTTTGCAAAATGGCCTCCATATGAGGGAGAAAACACTTCCTGAAGTAATTTCCAAATAGGTAAAAATGGGCCAGAGCACACAAAGTGGCAGTCTCAGAACAACGCACGAGGCAGTCTCATACCAGGACACATGGAAGTCAAGTTTACTAAGAAGAGATTCAAACTAGCAAGGTGTGGGTCGAACCCGCGACCTCCAAAACAACACCACAAAATCCTACCATCAAGCCACATTATTACTTTATTAGGCATTGGGTGCATAGTTATATTTAAAGTTTTGGTTATGACATAATGGGGGGAAGGGTTAGTGGAACCTGCCATATATTGTGGCCCCGCCAAACCCTCAAATTATTTATCATGCTACTAGGCAAGGCTTCAAAGTTAGCACTAGTGATAAAATAAAGCACATACCAAACATTTGCCATGAATATATGCTGTGCGGTCCAATGCCAAACTTTTTGATAATAGTCATATGCCACGGTTCAAGTGTGGACACCATTGTTGGTCATGGATTATTAACATATGTTATATATGGTCGAAGGTTGGTAATTGTTGAGTCTTTGAATACTATTATTAAAACTTGGTTAAAACCACATTCCATGGCGTGGATTGTATTGCTATTAAAAGTAGTGTGTTATACCATATGTGGTATATGGTTGTGCGATATTATAATATTCGTGCTATGTATTGGTATGTGGTTACAAACCAATCCCAAGAGGCCCATGGGTTTGACACTGGGCCCTCCTGTGGGCTATATAAAAGGTATTGCCACTACGTCGAAGTAGAGGAGTTGTAAGGATTAGTTTTCAAACCTATGTTATTGGTGGGTGTAAAATTCCTTTTGAGGCATAACCTAGCCAATATTGGGCCTTTTGTAATATGAATGTTGTGTTGGGAAGTTGAGGCTGAGGATTATCTTCTGATAGTAGCCATCGATTCCTATGAGGACATTCAAGAATGGTGAATTTTGATGTAAAAATAATTTATCACAATTTTCAATACAATGAATGACCATTGTAGGCAGACCCAAAGATGTAGTCCAAGAGGGACGAGCTCTGTCATTAAATATTTTTTGTTTTCTTCCTATGCATGTTATTCATGATTAGTTTTAGATTTCAAGTTTATGTTTAAGCCACTTAAAAGTCAATTTTCTCTCATTTATCCACTTAAAGGCAAACTTAGTTAATATTTGGTGAAATTGTGCAAATAGCCAATTCTGTTGTTTTTGGATCACCTAGAGACTTCGTCTCTCCCTTAACATGGCCATGCATGTGACTAGCACCCTCGAGTCACCCTCATAGCAAGGACAATGAGTGGGGTGTTTTTCAGCGATTTCATAGCGTGTGACCCAAGATTTTGTGCCAGTTTTCGTGGCCAGGACTCAGGGCACTGCCCAAAACTTCATTAAACCTTCAGAAATGATAAGTAACACACAAACAAAGGTACTAATGCAAACATTTTATCAATGATTTGACTCGACCCCTACTAGCCATGATAGGTATTTCGTCAAACATGTCACAATATGCATTCTATAGGTCATAACAACATATCTAAGCATAGGCATCTCATACTTATCTAAGAATCGCTAAGAAGCATTGATACCTTATCACATTAGCCAAATTATCATCTATTAGGTTAAATATTAATTTTTCAGTAATATACAAATCAAAACATGATGAGATCTATACATCATCATTGTCATAAAACATACTCATAACTAGTATATAAATAACATAAATTACAAGGATACAACAACTATAGAATCCACATATAAACAAGGATCAAATGTTGGTATGCATGGATGCACATAAAACACACCTAGGAAGCATGATAGCGAGCCTATGGGAGGTCTCAACATAATTGAAAATGATCTTGTGGAATTCAGGTGCAAAACGTTCTATCCCACATATGTGTTATACGAAGTTTCAGAGGGAAAAATATAAATTTATGTTAGAATGCTTCAATATCATCATATAAGATGGTCGAAAATACATTTAGACACCCTCCTTCTTGTCTATTGCATGAAGAATTGCTGCCATATTTGGGTTTCTGGGATCCTTTTAGTGGTTTCTATTCTTATAGCATAGCCAATAATCCAGAAAGGATGTCATTATCTAAGTGGCTACAGATGCTTTGATGCATATGGGCCTCACAGTTATAATCAGTTTATTTGCAAGGCAAATTCCATGTCCAATATGATACAAAGTAGCCTCAAGAATATTTCATTAAGTCTTTTAGTCATCTCAATCTAATTGTGTTTTGATTCTAAATTTCTTAATTGTAGCTTTAAATTTAGGAATCATGTTTATTTTTATTTTGTTATTTATCCCTTCTCTTGTGCTATCAATTTTTTTTGGTCTCCTCTTTCTCTCTCAATCACCTATCTTCCTTTCTCTATTTCCCCTCTTTGTTTCCTACCCCCTCTTCCTTCTTTGTTTAATATTGCGATGGATTTGTATGTACTCTCTGTGCTTGTTTTTCCTTGTTACTTTTTCTCTTATTTTTTCGCTGATTTATTTTTGGCTTTCATACCATGCCCTTATAGAGTCTTTCCTCTCTCCCCTATGCTTTATATTTTTACACCTGACCACCCACCTTAAGATAGACTCTAGCGTGAGACAAGGTCTCTCTACTCCTCTACGATGAAGAAATAGATAATTCTTGAAAAAATCTTGTGTTTCTGAATATATCCCTTATGCTACCCATCACGCCCATGCCAATGAAGCTTAGGAAGCCATGGAGAAATACAAGGATATCATCACTGAAATAGCCCAAAGGGAAATTTCAGATGTTAAAGAGCAAGTTAAGTAGTGTTAACATTATATCCCTGATAAACAGGTTGATCAAGAGAACACAAATTAGTTATTATTTTTGGGATTCAACTGCGTTAAGTAAGTCATTCACGTATGACCATTTCCATGGGAGGTAGTCATAACTGACTAATTTCTTATGATTTTTGCATAGTTCACTTAGCACTCATTGCATTGGGTGATGCTTACAAGGGTGAAAAAGTGGGATTGAAACTAGTGAAATGAATCACATAGCATCAATCTTCACTTCTAGGGCTTGCACCCAGTAACTGAGACTTCCCAAGATGTCACCCATCCCAAATCACCTTTGGCTCAAGTGTGCTTAACTGTGGAGTTTTTCCCCACAATCAAGCCCACTTAGCTTTCTACCCCATTTGCAAAACCTTAGCAAGTATTGTGCCTCATGAACCATTCAAGTAGAGATCCCTTCACTCTTTCTGAATTTAAGTGTTAGGGGGTTTACACAGTGCATTATATTAGTTATTCAACTGCGTTAAGTAATTCATTCACGTATGACCATTTCCATGAGAGGTAGTCATAACTGGCTAATTTCTCATGATCTTTGAATAGTTCACTTATCACTCATTGCATCAGGTGATGCTCACAAGGGTGAAGAAGTGGGATTGAAACTAGTGAAATGAATCACATAGCGTCAATCATCACTTCTGGGGCTTGCACCCAGTAACCAGGACTTCCTGGGAGGTCACCTATCCCAAATTGCCTCTGGCTCAAGTGTGCTTAACTGTGGAGTTTTTCCCCACAATCAAGCCCACTTAGCTTGCTACACCATTTGCAAAACCTTAGCAAGTATTATGCCTCATGTACCATTCAAACATAGATCCCTTCACTCTTTTTGAATTTTAGTATTAGGGGGTTGACGCAGTGCATTATATTAGTTATTCAATTGTGTTAAGTAAGTCATTCATGTATGACCATTTTCATGGTAGGTAGTCGTAACTCAATAATTTATCATGATTTTTTAATAGTTCACTTTGCACTCATTTTATCGGGTGATGCTCACAGGGGTGAAGAAGTGGGATTGAAACTAGTGAAAAGAATCACATAGCGTCAATCATCACTTACGGGGGTTGCACCTAGTAACCAGGACTTCTCGGGAGGTCACCCATCCCAAATCACCTCTGGCTCAAGCACGTTTAACTATAGAGTTTTTCCCCACAATCAAGCTCACTTAGCTCGCTACCCCATTTGCAAAACCTTAGAAAGTATTGTGCCTCATCAACCATTCAAGTACAGAACCCTTCACTATTTTTGAATTTAAGTATTAGGGGGTTTACGTAGTGCATTAAATTAGTTATTCAATTGCGTTAAGTAATTCACGTATGACCATTTCAATGAGAGTTAGTCATCACTAACTAATTTCTCATTATTTTTGAATAGTTCACTTAGCACTGATTGCATCGGGTGATGTTCACAATGGTGAAGAAGTGGGATTGAAACTAGTGAAATGCATCACATAGCATCAATCATCACTTCTGAGGCTTGCACCTAGTAATGAGGACTTCCCTGGAGGTCACCCATCCTAAATCGACTGTGGCTCAAGCGCGCTTAACTATGGAGTTTTTCCTCACAATCAAGCCCACTTAGCTTGCTAACCCATTTGAAAAACCTTAGCAAGTATTGTGCCTCGTGAACGATTGAGGTAAAGATCCCTCCACTCTTTTTGAATTGAAGTATTAGGGGGTTTACGCAATACATTATATTATTTAAACTGTGTTAAGTAAGTCATTCACGTATGACCAATTCCATGAGAGGTAGTCATAACTGACTAATTTCTCATGATTTTTGAATAGTCCACTTAGCACGCATTACATCGGGTGATGCTCACATATTGTATTCCACATTGTGGGGAAGTTCACTTGTGATACCCCATATGAATATAGTTTTTATGGTTTTTTTTATTGAAGACAATAATAATACAATTAATAGTTCTTTAAAGAACATGTAAATTATGTAAATATTATAATTAATTAAATAAGAAAAACTAGGATTGATAACTTCCTACCTAGACCACACATGTAAAATAAAACACTATGTTGTAAAATGATTTAGTGGTGTCATATTTTGATGCACAGGGGATTCACTGGGGGAGAAATACTATACCACATGCATTCATATTGGGGGATATATATTGAGGGAAAAAATGACATAATATATTGAGAATATAATAGGGGGTAAACGGTTTTTATATTCATAAGTATACAAAATGAAGCTCAAAGTTAATGAAGAAATACCATACCATAGACATTCATATTGGAGGATATATATTGAGGAAAAATGAGATAATATATTGAGCATATAATAGGGGGTAAAGGGTTTTTATATTCATAAGTATACAAAATGAAGCTCAAAGTTAATGAAAATATATAAGGGGTATAAAAATGTTAATGAAAAAATGGATACCTACAATATCTAGTGAATATAGTGGTTTTTTAAATTGGGTGAGTGTATTGGGTTTATATTGGCAGGGGGTTAAATAATATGAATTTTAGAGGCATTTTCCAATATGTAGTCAAGTTAAAGGTATTGTTTAGTATGCCATAGGTTCATTTATTGAAGCCCCTGTGTTTTGAGGAAGATACGTTCACGGTTAAACTAAAATTTATAAAAGACATTAAAAACCTATTTTTCTCTGTTATTACGCTTATAATGACATGGGAAAACCTTGGCCAAGGTGCAGAATTAGCCACCATTATTTTTGGGTAATTTTGTTTATGGTGGAGGAAAGGAAACTAATTATGCTAGATATAAATAAAATATACATTCTTCTATATGGTAACCTAGAGATCGTGCTAGGGAGAAAAATCTTGAAATGAAGAATTGAAATTGAGAAAATTGGAAATCAAGAAACTGAAGAGGTCAAACTAAATTCCTTTCACAACATACACTTGGGCTTGAGGGAAACAAATAGTAACAAGGAGGTATTCTTGTTACTAAAATTTGTGGTTGAGAGGAGTGTGGAAGGAAAGAATTTATCAAACCATAGTTTTAAATACATTTTATTTTATTTTATGCTTAGAAAAATTAAACAAAAGTTTAAATATTCAAAAATTCCTTTTGAATAGTTCTATAATGAGAATATGGTTTATTAATATTTGGTTCACAATCTTAATGTAAACCTCTTTTTCTTATTATATTTTAGCAATCTTTAGATAATTGTAAGAAAAGATGAGATACATTTTAGAAAACAAGTTAGTAATGGCATAGAGATAGTAGAAAACCATTGTAGCATAAGTAAGGCATGCATGCAAGTTGTTTTCTAATTTTCTAAAAAGATATTATATTTAAATCTAATAGATAAAAAAAGGAAGAAAAATATCTATCGCTTTCACTTAACCAATGTGTGTGTGGAATGTATTATTTACGTTGAGGTTTGCAATAATAATCGTTGAGAATGTATTTATATGGATTAAAAAGAAAACTATGATATATGAAAATATATCTATATTTCTATATTCTAGACAATTGTGTATCAAGATATGCATTAACACCAAAATTTATACAATCTTACAATGAAATTAATGGAATATTCCATAGAAAACACGTAAGAGATTTTGTATTTAAATGATTTATGTCACATAATATTGTAATGCATTGACGCTGATTATTTATGTTGTGAAAGGGATAATAAAACATATGCAAAAGAAAAAGAGAGATAATAATTTTTAAAAGAGAAAAGCAATTCATGGAGTGTTTGATGTTAGTAAACAACAAATTTTCTTTTCTAAGACATATGGATATCATCAATCTCTATACGTAAGATTACATTCTATGATTTTCTCAAACATATATATGTTTAATTTATATATTGATTCTTCTTTATAATTAATAATAATAATAAATTTAAAATAAAGTTATAATTAACAATTGATTTTTCTATTTTGGAATAGGGATTCTACAATTTTAATTTAGTTATGGCAATAGTTTCAACTTGTATATTAATTCTTTTTATAACTAATAATAATAATAAATTTAAAATAAAGTTATAATTCACAATTAAGATTTTCTATTTAGGTACTCTACAATTTTAATTTAGTTATGTAAACAATTATCAGGTGGGTAGAAGTGAATATTCATAATAGTATACACACATTATCTGTTGAAATTTATTTTTAAAGTAGTTATGACATTTTCCCCTTTAAATTAATTGATTAATTAAGACAAATCTCATATGAAGTAGTGTCATATGAAATGAGTTATGGTTTTGGGCATGTAGTATTAATAAGCCATAGTATTTGCCCATAGTGTTGTAACAACATCTATTTACAAATTAAGAATCTCCATAGTGAAACATGTGTAAATGTTTTGATGTTTGTTGGTGTCTACTAGACATTTGATTTATATAGCTTTTCTAGTTTAGTTAATTTTAAAAATGTGAGATGTATTATGAAATAAGTGTTTTAATGTTTTTTATGAATTGATTCCTATGCGTCTGTATTAGCCATTTAATTCATATGGTTGTACTAGTTTTATGTCATTCAACCTTATAAATTTACAATAATCTTACCAATCTAAATATTAAATAATCATATTAAAATAATAATAATATATTTTTATATATGTAGTTGCATATGCACAATAGAAAATTTAAGAGTTAGAGGATGGTATATTACACCACAAGAGCTAGAACCTCCACTTACATGCAAAAAATCATTTTATATTGGAATCTTAAGATTCTCGCTCATAGAGATGATGCCAAAAAATAAATGATTATCTAAATGTCAGAATTAATGGACACAATTGACAGAATTAATACGAAGCTTTAGCCAAGCATTCGATGAATCTTGACTTTTCATCCTCACACAATGTGTAACACCCTCCTCTCAAATTTACCCAAATTAACCAGTCCACTAGGGTAAAAATGTGACGAGATGCTACTATTATCTGATTCAACTCCCCATGTATAGTTAAGGTAGTGGAACTAGCAAAACAAAACCAAACTAACCTTCAACACATGCTACAGAACCTCCACAATCCAACCAACCTTTCTAGGTGACCAACACCTAAGGCAACATAACATTTTACTGACCTAGACCCTTGGTCGCTCCTTTGACATGTGCATGCATGAGACTGGGACCCTCTAGTTGCTCTCATAGCAAGGAGATGCAAGCGAGTGGGGTCTTTTCAGCTAGTTCCGAGCCTGTGACGTAGGACTCTGTGCCACTTTTCAGTGCGAGGAATCAAGCCATTGCCACGAACTTCTTGAAACCTTTAGGAATGATAAATAACACAGTAAAAAAGGTACTAATGCAAACATTTTATCAATGACTAGACTTGACCCCTACTAGCCATAACTGGCATTTGGCCAAAGATGTCACAAATATGCATTCTAAAGGTTATAATAACAAATATGAGCATAGGGGTCTCATACTTATCTAAGAATCACTAGGAATCATTGATTTCTTATAACATTAGCTTCATTACCATATATTAGGTCATACATTCATTGTTAATTCATTTACAAATCAAAACATGATGAGATCCATACATCATCAGTGTCACAAAACATACCCAAAACCAGCATATAAACAACAGAAATGACAAGGATACAACAACCATAAAATCAATATATAGACCAGTACATTCACACACCAAATAACAAGGAGAAGGAACTCTTATTAATGAAAGCATAAGCCAACCATGAATGGGACTTTTACTAACCACCCGATCATAAATTTTTTGAACCAAAACTTTCTTTCAGCCAATCACCCTCGTGCCATATTCCAAGCATAAATGTTGAACTCATAACCAAAATGAGGGAGGGCTTCACAAGGTTACAACACCTCATCCTCATAAATACAACTAGGATTTACCTCAATCTATACTGGATCACTAGGACCTAAGAAAGCATGGATTCCACGAGATTTATCCACCTACACCATGAGGAATTTTCTATCTCCTAGTCTCTAGGCCTTACCATAATCCACACCAAATCACTAGGCCCTAACCTAGACTCCACCCTCCAAGATTTACCTTTTTTCATTCCCTTCACTGGGCAAGGATTCCTAGGTGTGATTGAGGGCACCCACACATAAAATTTACCATATATCCCTCCATTCACTGGTCAAGGATTCCTAGGCCCACCAAGGTAACAAAAAATCTGGCTGTACCGCAAGCTAAACCCTGGTTCATTAGTCACTAGGCCATGTCTTTACTGCAATCCATATTCTAATTCAGGGATCACTAGGCCATGTGTTCTTTCTTCCGGAGACCACGTCACTAGGTTTGAAATCCATTCGACAATCAAGCTCAACCAAAACATAAGAACTCCATCACACCATGGTTATCTGGAAATGGCAAGGCAAGGATGAACATTGTCACACTTGGAAAAATCCATTCCCATCACATCAAAAGAACCAAGAACACACATGCATAACCATGCATGCCAAAAATAGCAAGGAAATCACACATGCTAATCGATACTTGAAAAATATCCCAATGTAGTTGTTTGATCCTACTCTTTCTTGCTTGATCTTGGGTTTCCTTTTGCTTCTTCACCCTTCCTTTGATTTCCTTGATCCAATTCTAGAGTGCTTCAAGAAGGCTATGTGTCCAAGAGTGTGTGTGAGATTAGAGAATAGAGAGAGAACTCCAAAACTGAATTGAAAAAAGGTTAATTTGACAAAAGATACCAAGTGATGAGCATAAGAGTTTTTATTAATGAGGCCTCTATTTTATTTATTTTCCATTAGTTTCCTTCATTTTTCTCCCCACATTCAACATGTGACTTTTCACCTTCCTTTTCTCCTAATTTATATTATTTTCATAAATAAAATTCCAATTAATGCCTCATGCCTTTCCAAAGCCTTTTTCGTTGCCTTTGGTAATTTCCTTTAGCCATATTAAACCAAATGAGCACCGACACTAGGATGTTTTTTCCCAATACTAAGCTGGGAATACATGTCCTATAACCGTGGTTATTAATTTTCCTTTATTAAATTTATGACATGGAATTTTCACTGGGGCTATTATACAATGACAATGAGACACAACCACTAGTTTTGGTAGACTCTCTAGTTGAAATAAGTTCTAGCAAACCAACCACCTTAAGTAGAGTTACTAAGCTAGGAATACATGTCCTATAACCGTCGTTATTAATTTTCCTTTATTAAATTTATTACATGGAATTTTCACTGGGGCTATTATACAATGACAATGACACAACCACTAGTTTTGGTAGACTCTCTAGTTGAAATAAGTTCTAGCAAACCAACCACCTTAAGTAGAGTTTTTACAGTGGAAATGTCATTAGCATGTATATCAGTTTATAGTTTAATTTTTCTAGTAATTTTTCATTCTTTTTCAAAGTTTATTAGATAACATATAGAATCAGTAATCGTAAATGTTTGGTTTATCTAAGTGGCATACTAGTAGCAAGTGATAACTATTTGTATGAATACTTTTTAAGGTAATGTGAACAATCTCACATTACAATGTCTATATAGAAAACAATTTTATGATTTTGATTTTGTAAATAAAATTTTAAATTGTTCTTACTTTTCTAAGAGCTTGCTTTTTTAACTTGCAAGGAAATAAGTGAACAATCTAAGACATAAAACCCTCTAATAAAAATGATCAACAAATTTCTTGAATTAATTTTTTCTCTTTAAAATAGAAGTTATATATAATATATATATATATTATATATATATATATATATATATATTATCTAAGCTTACTTCTAACGAGATGTTGTTTCTGCTCGGAAAAATAATGGAAATTCCAATATGATTTTGGTAAAATATGGCGGAAATTTTTGGAAAATTGGGTTACAACTATCAAGCTTTAAAACTTTGAGTGCCCCAGAGGTTTTTGATGGGGTTGAATCTATTTTCACCATAAAAACATGATTTAAACACTTCTAATGTCAGATTTTCTGAAAAACAAAATAAACAAATTAACGTTTTACCCTCCAAATGAAATTGACACCTACAACACTTTACTAATATTATCAGAAATATTTCTTATAATTAAATATGTTTTGAGTTTCCGTTAAAATGAAGGTGGGGCAAATATTGAACAAAAGGTAAAGGAAAAATATGGGGAACTCAGGCCCTAAGAGCACAATCTACATGGAAACAAAGGAGCTAATGAAACCATACTCAGACACCGGGAAACCCCACCAGGGAAGTCAAATTGGGATGCAATCCGCAACGCATAAAAAGCTAGCTTTGTTATGCCATGTCATGTTATTGTTAAGGAAGATGGTATCGGCCAACGGTTCTCATAGAAACTACCTCAAGAATATCAACTACACTTTTTCTATTGCCAAGAAACAACTATCTATTCAATAATTCAATGATTGTGTATTGCACTCCAACACACTGCAATGGCTCTCAAAACCATTTGCTCCCTCATTTGTGGACTTTATTATGTCATTGCATTTTTCACCCTTCACTTTCGTTTCAATATTCGTGCAATTCACACTATCTTAGTCGTTTGCCAATATGGCCACAGTTGTCAACAAAATGGTGTTTCTTTTTTTTAAATGAGAGTGGCTTTTGAATTAAAGTGTACAATGGATTATTAATGGATTAATGTTATATTTAGTATCTAAATATATTTAGGTGTAATTTCTTATTGTTTAAATTGTATTTTTGTATGTATAAATGAATTCAATGTCTTGAATTTTTTTCACATATTATATAGGTTAGAGTTCCAATTTCAACAAATCTTTGTTGTATTATAGACAAAAATTGACAAAAAAGACAATATATAGAAAGAAATTAGAATGCAAAATATTCAAACGAGTTAAAATACTCTAAACATAATTTTTTTTCTTTTAATGGCTTTTGTGTGTATATATATTATATAATATATATATATATATATATATATATATATACAAATTTCCTTTTAACCATATATAAATATATAGTTATAATTAGTTGACATTAAAAGGTGCATTAAAATATTTTATTTATTTGCAATAAAAAAAATTATTAATATATTTTAACTATTGTTAATACTAAACCTGCAATATTTTAATTATAAATTCACTTTCAATTTTTTCTACTGCGATTAATATTTTTTAAATATCATATATTAATTAATGTTAAGAAATGAGTAAATCTTACATCTCTTTGTTATGATTTTTATTAGAAGATAATTAAAACAATGATATTATATATATATATATATATATATATATATATATATATATATATATATATATATATATATTAATACATTGTTTTAATTTTCTTCTAATAAAAATCATAACAAAGAGATGTAAGATTTACTCATTTCTTATATATATAAAAACCAGATCAAGGTGCCTTCTAGTTTTTCGAGCCTCATTACACGCCCATGTCTCACATGAAGTTGTCCCACACCTAGTTGCTTTTCTCAACAACTCGTCTGTCCATGCATTCGTCATTCTTAAATTCTCTTCCTCTCCCTTGTCCCTGCACAAACTCGATAATGTGTTACTGACAACCACTTTGTTTGCATTTATGTTGCTTGCCATTCTCATCATTGGTTGATTCATCCCCTCCTCTCTTATTAATTCGCTCCACACCTAGCCCTACATTCATTTCTGATCTACTCCTCCAACCTTTGTTGTTTGAGTGCTTTCTGCTAATTCCATTGCTCCTAGTAAACTAAAAATGAGATTATTGATGTTATATTATGTCTTAAAATGAAACGAACCAAATAAAATATATATATATATATGTATATGTATATATGTGTGTGTGTGTATATATATATAATTTCAAAAAATTGAATATTACATGAGCAATATTGGCCTAGAGATAGTCATATAAACTCTAATCACCTAAAACTATAGACAACAAAATACATCACCCACATGAACAAAAACATTCAAGCTCTCGATCAAAACCATTATTCGAGGAACGTTTCCAGTGTCGCAATCTTACCACTAGAGAAAACAGAATACCATGACAAGTTTGAAAATATATGACCACCCTTACCCATACGAAAACATAGTAATAAAAAGTTACGTTATTTAATAACAAAGCCCAATAATATAGTCACATACATGAATCAAAATCCTTGTTGCGAGAGAGGACAATAAAGTCATATAAACTGGTAAATAGTTGAAACCACAGACATTTTTCGATCCATTGAATTCATATGCCAAAAGAACAAGAACTATCCTAACATTCCACCACGTCTCATAAAAAACACCACAAATTTTGAGACTAGTGACAATAAATGTTTAAAATAGAATCAAGAAAATCCTAATCTAATTTGTCCTTGAATTAAATTAGGAATTAAATTGTAATTCTAGTTCTCATAGCAACTTGTAATAGTTAAGTTGATTTAGTTGGCTCAGTGAATTCAAGTTGGGATTCTATCTAGAGTCATGTAGAGTGATACTTAAATTTTAAGGGCCCAAGTTGAGATATTATTGAGTTGTAATTATTTAATTTAGTTTATCTGAGTTAAATTCAGTTAAACTAGTTCTAACTGATGGAGGAATAGTGAGAGATCAAGTGAATTAATTTGGATTTAATTCACATGCAGTGATGAATAAAATAACTGATAATTCACTCATAAATAACTCGTGCATATCAGTTCTAAGAAAGACCCAGTTGAGATTACAGTTCAGGGATAGTGTACTATCAGTTGTAAAATCATATAAATTAAACCAATAGTGCATGCAATCAAAGGAGGTCTTGTGGATTGATTGTTCAGTTACGGATGGGGAATTTCCCAATTAAATATGGGTTAATTCCCTAGGAAAATGCGCAAGGAAGTAGGACCTTGGTAGGAAGAATATTTGGCTAAGTAGTGGCTTGAGCTGGTTTGTGAAGTAGTGAGATAGATTATACTTGTGCAGAGATTGTTTGGGTTGAACACAAATTTTATCTTCTTGTCAAATATTCTGATTAATACAATATACACATAGAAGGGGTTTTTAGTTGTGGCTTTCCCTAGAAAATTATTGTGTTATGTGTGATTGAAATTATTTATTTTTTCTGCTTTGTGATTTAATCGATCAATTTTTGTTTCCGCTGATGAGTAGAGTTGATTTCAGTTAATTGTTTCAGCATATTACAATCTATAGTTTGAATCTACAAGAAAAATATACATGGTATTGAATTTGTAGTATCATATTTTAAAGCCAACAGGATGTCATTCTATAGATTCAAACTCGAATATGCCCTTGAGTGTAGTTCCAACTATATTGCTTGGAAGGATAGGATGGAGGCAGTTTTGGAAGACAACAAGATAAAGGAATTAATAGCTCATGATATCCAGAAGCCTCCAACATCTAATGCTAAATATATGGAAAAGTGGAGAAAGTGTGTGTCAAAGATGAGATGGATTATCCTAGAAGGAGTTAATTTGTCTTGAACCTCCATTGTAAGGAAACTCCATTTTCAATGTGGAAGCCCTTGACAAAATTGTTTCAAAATAACATTGACCTCAGGAAGCTGGCACTGAAGGAAAAGCTCAAAAATATCAAGATGGAGAAGGGTGACTCAATACCGAAGTACTTGACCAAGTTCACCCAATGTTTGGATGAGCTTGTAAGTGTTGGTGTTACAGTTTCTAAAGATGATATTGTGAGTCTAGCACATTTAGGCCTTCCTAAGAACTAGCACAAATACCAAGACTCAGTTAATGGGAGGGAGAAGCTACCAATGTGTGAGCAGTTTTGTTGGACTTTGTGCAAGAAGAGATTTGGCAAAACACCAAAGATGGGACCTCATCCAAAGAAGTGGAAGAGGAATTTTCATTCGTCAGCAAAGAAAATACGGCTAAGGGAAAGAATTCCCAAGGTCAGAGGGGTGGAAAGAAGAAGGACTTGTCGAACATCAATTTTTTTCACTGTCACAAGTTTAGGTGCTATGCCATGAAATGCCCACATAAGAAAGAAAGCAAGAAGGAATTGAAATTAGCAACAACAAGTGAAGCTCTAGCTCCACAATTTGAACTTGATTTCACTTTCATTCCATGCATGGAAAGAACTATAATGGGAATCATGTGTATCTTGACAATGGTGTTTCATTCCATATGACAAGGAATATAGACATGTTCAATGACTTGGAGGACAAATACATCAAGCAAAACATAGATTTTGAAGATGATGGGAGGAATAGTGCCACTGATATCGATACTATTACTTTTCAAAGGGAGTCTGGCTCCCCTCTCAGACTCATGTATGTGATATATGTTCCATGAATAAAGAGTCATCTTGTTTATGTCGTCGTGTTGGAGGATCGTGGCTATGATGTGATATTTATTAAAGGAAAGGTTTTCCTTAGACACATCGCCACGAGACAAGTGAAATAGGTCGGCGTGCAAGTCAAGAACCTGTATGTACTTGCGGTAAAAGATGCATGAAAATCCTTGACGAGTAAGGCAAAGTTTAGAAACTTGGTGGTTGAGAAGGAGCATGAATTAACTCTCAACATGTAGCCGTAGAAGTAACCTTATTAAGTTGTGGAGCAGCCGCAATTAGAGAAGCAAAGAGGAGACCGAGTGGAGGCATCCACTTAGGAAGAGACCTACAGTAGGGGGAATTTCATGCCAAGTGGGAAGAAGGAGCACATGCATCCATACCTCTAGGGGTGAGGTGGGGCGATATGAAACCTTAGTCGAAGAGCTTCATAAATTGGGGCAGGATCCATTGAGGTGTTTTTGTCTCATGGATCATTACTTTGCTATGGGGGGCCCACAATATTTAGTATGCGGAGGATCAATGTTGGTTAGATACAGAGAAGTGCAATGAAGTGTTGACATAAAAGTAGAAGGCTTAGTAATAGACTCAACAACAACACAATTTTCTCAGTAGAAAGTTAGAGACACGGTTCCTTTTATTTTGTTTGGATTCATTTTGGCTACAGATGTTGCAGTAGCAACAACAATAGTGACAATATTTGCATGTAGAACTTTCCAACGCTACCAAATAGGGATATAGTTGAATTACTTTCTTGTTGAAAGGGAGTGTTGAAAGTAGCAACAAGAAATTTTAAAAACAACATCAAGAAAATACTAATTTAATTTGTCCTTGATTTAATTAGGAATTAAATTGTAATTCTAATTCTCATAACAAATTGTAACAGTTAAATAAGTTAAGTTGACTTAGATGGGTAAGTAAATTCAAGTCAGGAGTCTATCTAGAGTCATGTAGAGTGATCCCTAAATTGTAGGGGCCCAAGTTGAGTTATTATTGAGTTGTAATTATTTAATTCACTTTAATTGAGTTAGATTAAGTTAAACTAGTTCTAACTGATGAAGGAACTAATGAGAGATCAAGTGAATTAATTTGGATTTAATTCACATGAAGTGATCAATTAGATAACTGATAATTCACTCCTAAATAACTCATGCATGTCAGTTCTGAGAAAGACCTAGTTGAGATTTGAGTTCAGGGACAATATACTATCGGTTGTAAAATCATCTGAATTAAATCGATGGTGCATGCAATGAGAGGAAGCCTTTTAGCTGTGGATTTCCCATAAAATTATTGTGTTTTGTGTGATTGAAATTCTTCATTTTTCTGCTTCGTAACTTCAACGATCAATTTTTGTTTCTGCTGATGAGCAGAGTAGATTCAGGTCAATTGTTTTAGCATATTAAAATCTGTAGTTTGAATCTACAAGAATATTCTACAGAGTATCTGGTGTTTCTTTTTCTATCACTAGGAGCACAAGTACTTCAGGCAATAAAAAAGCTTCTTAGAGATAGCCTCTGGGTTGATTGTAGACTAGTGCCTACGACATCTTAAGAGAGTGCTTGACATATTTCAAAGTAGAAGCATGCAACACTTCAATTATGTCACACAAATATAGATGAATCATAAGGGGAGTTTTGAGGTCTAAAATGGTCCTCCTAAGGAAATTATAAAATCATAGTGGAAATAATAAAATAATTATAGATTACATCATCGAATTTTAGAGAGAAAAAAAAAAATTAAAAAAATTCAACTCATATTTTCAACATATCTCCCTATGGGTTTACTGAAATTTCGAGCGGAAACACTTGTTGGATGCATAATTTGATTCCTCATCAAATAATTACCCATGTTTCATGCTTTCAATGCACTGTGCTACATGAAAAATGAGAAATAGATGAGAAATATGATTGCAATCACATTTTTTTCATGTATTTATCATTTTTCATGTAGCAAGGTCCATCGAGACTATGCAACATGGGTACTCCTTGGATGAGGAATTAAATTTTGCATCCAATGAGTACTCCCGCTCAAAATTTGAGTAAAATGTTCTGGAGACAAGTTGTAAATAAGAGTTGAAAAAGTAGTTTTATTATTTTATTATTTTTTAATCTTTTTACATTTTTACTCCAAAAAAGGTGAACCGTCCCCCGTGGTTGACATCATAATATTGAATCTCATTGGTTCTTATAAAATTTATTTTGGTTTTACATTTTTCTTAGGAGGCTCATTTTAGACCTCAAAATAACCTTAATGTTGATGTAGAACCATTCATAAAGATACCAAATGGAATGCAATTGATATACAAGAGTACTTGGGAAATAATCTTTGATTTAAGGTCGCCAAATAAGGTCCATAGCTTGCAACAATTTAGTGGTTAAAACATATGTAAATTGAGGAAGATAATAGAGGCGAAATCTGTCATATAGGGCTTAAGACACAAGAACCCTATATTTCAAGACATAGAGAGAAACCAGAAAGAGGGGATGCTATGAACTGTTGAGATGCATGGAGCACTTTTTGAAGACTAGATTTCCAACTTGAAACAAGAATTATCCACCACTGTTTATGATTTAAATGTATCTATATCTAAAGGGAAACACAACTACCCGCTACTATGACATGCAATCTATGAAGAATTGAAAACATATATGAAAAATAGAGAGAGAAGAACATACTACAATCCAAATCAGTTGGAATCACCATAAACATTGTATTAATCTCTTCAGGAAAACTAGAATACAACAAGCTTCAAGAAGGCCTTGATGAAAATAGGAATGGTTCCGTAGACGAGTCGTCTTTCCCAAAATTCTGAACCCGTGTTAAGTGCTTCTTCCTTCCTTTTATAAGGAGAGGGAGAACTAGGAAATTAGTTACAAAAATATCTTAGGCCTTAGCATCCAGTTGTCTGCACGACTAGATGTCTCAGCATGTAGGCTCTATCACCATCAATTATTGTAATAGAAATATGTTGTTTGTTAAAATAAAATAGACTAACAAAACAACTAAATAACAAGCATGTGAAATTGAAATGATGGTTTGTGAAAACATCTCCTTGCCACGTCCTTGGATGGCCTCTGGTCTAACCACATTTTTGCTGCATCATCGCTCACACACTACAGGTTAGTTCCCTGTCTCTTTCGGTCTTAAACAAACTTCAATTCTTTACTTACAAGAACCAGGAAGTGGTTCTACATATGATAAATCATGAACATTGCTGCCAACTCCTCTGTCCCTCTAGCCTTCATGTAGAACACCATCGAGGCCATGAAATGCATTGTTATACTGTCATAAGATGATATCGGGGATTCTCTCGTATAATCCCTTTATATTGTAAATCTTACAATACATTGATGTCTGATCCCTTTAGACCCCTTTGGCTTTGAGTCTTTTTAGTACTTTACGCTTTAAATACCTCACGCTTAAGCCGCTTTGTATTATGTAGGTGTACAAATACTGAGGACGAGGGTCGATTCTTTGGAATACAATATCACTGATGGTCCCAATGGTGGCCACTATATAGAATTTGCGATCGCAAAACGTCGACCAACTTTTGCTATTGAGCTTTTGGTTCTTCTACTTTTCCCGCGACCATGGGACAACCCCTATATCTGAGGTTTCCAATCGACGATTTAAATTTGGCGCACAACGCTTCACTTCATCAATCACCAAAATCCGATCACTGTTTTTTCTTAACCCTTGGTCTTTTGGCATTCCTTATGACTGTAGGCCGGCCCCCATATCAGAGCCCCCCAATCAAAGGTTTTCAATCAATGATTTCCTTTTGAGGCATGACACGCTTGCAACCACTAATTTCCAATGCATGACATCAGTACTGCTATGTTGTGATTCCTAAGTGGGGACATGTGTCACCTAGATATATCCCCATAGGACCTGAAAATGCCAAATCAGTATGCCACATGTCCACTATACTTCCACATCAAGGTGACATCAGCCACCACTTGTCCCTTATCAGAACCAATCATATTCAACCACGTGCCCCTAGAGGAGAGAGAAAAGGCCCAACCTCTTCTGGTTTTGTGAATGAATTCCTTTGTAAATGCTTCTTTGGACATTCCTGGTGCTTTAACACTGGAGCTTCAATCCCAAGGAATTTAATCGCAATCAGAACTTCATGCAAAATCACAACTTTAAAATGTTGTCACCTATTTGATCACTAATTGCGATGCACCAATCTCTTGATGCTCGAATGCCTTGGACCTATGATATGCAAGATTGTTGATGTGCGCGATCGCTGATATGCAGGATCGCCGATCTGTGAGATCGTCGATATGTCAGGACCCGGGATTTTACCCTTAGGCATTTTCTCCTTGTTTTCTTGTTTTCAAAAGGGTAACTTCGATATTATCTAACTTTTGATTCTAGAGTCCACTTGAGGAGTTCCATATACCGTTGGAAATATTTCAAAAAAATACTCATTTAAGGGAGTATGATTTAACTTTGAAGGCTTCTGTGGCTTGAAAGATGGCTTCAATTTTTTCTATTTTTTTGTATGTTGGTAAGCTAAATACAAATTTTGTAGTGAGTGACAACATTGGCTTCAAATGGGGACAGTGCCTTGCTAGCAAGCTGCTGAGAACCTGTAGACTAGTAGCCTTCACCATTAGTCATGAAGTAAAAAATATAATGAATCTATAAAACCAGAAAAATCTCCATGGAACTTTATTTGTTTGGAGTCCTTTCCTCATCCAGCTAAAATGCATAAAAGTAAATTCTAACAATTGGAAAAATAAGTGCTCAGATAATGAGCTTATTTATATACAACTTCTACTTATGTATTGCGAATCAATTGCCTAAGTGAGTTCATCCGTCCAATGGTACCAGGTTAGCATTTGGGTGCTAGACCTAATGGCTGCATGCTGCTGAAACTGAAAAATCAAAACAAGCATGCAATTGTGAAGTAGGAGGTCGTGTATTAATAGAGTGACATAAAAAGGTGGGGTGGAAGGATCTTGCTACTCAACATGTGGTCCATAGACTACCATAGGTCTTTTTCCCTATAGGTTTAGACTATCAAGGGGTTAGACTAAAGTGGAAGGAAATAGAAAAGAAGAGACTTGGGCCTTGTAAGTGGGTTGTTTCATCATATCAGACAATGGGACTGGGATCTTGACCTTTTCAAGTTCTTTTTGGAGGTTAAAGAGTGCATGGATTTTTTTCCCATGCTAGTTTCTACAGGATCCTTTTCTCTTTTAGGAATAGGTTTAATGGGAGGGGGTGACTTACCTTACTTAATGACTTGAGGCTGACAGCTATTTGGGTCGGAGGACTCTTCCTTTCTTGAGATAGCTGGGTCTATATGTCTATTTCCCCTGTCAACAGACTTAGGGGGCTTTTGTGAAGAATTACCTTCATTCTAGTCTATTGTTCTTGATCTCTTTCTAGATGATCGTAGATCATACTTCTTGTGTAGATGAGCCTGCATGAAATCTGTGAATTGTTTGTACTAGTCATCAATATCCTCATCATCTAATGTGGCATGGAGCTCTTCCTCCTCTTGATATGTCCCGAGTTTTTTTTTGCTCATGGGAGAAATAGGAGTACAAGTTTCCCTGAAAATTTCTTGCATCCGGTGATGGTCATCTTCTATTGAAAATGGAGGATGAATATGATTTTTTTTCTCTTTCCCCTCCCTTTGCATTAATTCCACGGGAGGCCTTTTACATTGGGAATTGTATCCATGATTGGAAGCTGAGGTGTTTTGTCTCTGAAGGCTTTTATTCTCTAGCTCCATCCTCGTGAGTTTGTTGGATAAGTTATTTATCAACTTCTCCATTACCTCTATCCTTTGTTCTTAGAATTCTCTTCCACTTGAGTAAGGCGTCTGCTCCTTCCACTTTTTCTTCTCTCTCAGATCGGATTTGCCTCTAGACTTTCCAGTCGTAGTATAATTTGCTTCCACCTCAAGAGCATCAGTTCGAATTTGATCTAAGGAAGGATACTTCTTCTCTCTCAGTGTGAAACCAAATTTTGAATCAATAGCCGCAACAAAGACTAATTTGGAAGCCACCCGTGGGGATTTAATTTCAGCAGATAGATTTTTATACAATTTATTAAATATTTTATTAAAATCGGATATGTCCTCACCAAATTTCTTCTTGATAGCATTAAACTCTGTGAGTATGTATCTGTGGTCTGTCTACTCTCTCCACTTTTGTAGAAAGGAATTCTCCATCTCCTACCAAGTGGCAATAGAATTTTTGGGAGAGGATTTGAACCACTTCCTGACTTCTCCTACCAAGGATTTGACGTAGAGTCTCAGCACTACATCATGATGCTCTACATTCTAATTTTATGCAAAGGCATTGAATATCTCTATGTGTCTCTGAGTTGTGATGTCGATCTCTTCATTATACCTGGGCATGAGCTTGAGATAGTCTTGTGGCATTGAATTTAGGTGTTAAGGTAGATTTAAGAGGGCATATTTGTTTAATAAGAAGCTCGGGACAACCATTAGGATTAGAGATGGAGGTGTTTCTTGAATTATTGGAGGAACTTGAGGGATAAATAATGGTAAGACAATAGAGTGACAACGGAATGACAAATTGTTCACACTGCGGGTGAGGCTTCTTTAGAGTGTGTCTTTTATTTCCTCAAATTCTTGTTTGGCCTCTATGGACACAATACTAAACAGATGACCACCTTCTAGAGGATATACTAGAATTCTAGAAGGAAGTTTAGAACAATGGATTATTGTCCTCTGTGAACCGGATCTAGATGTTTAAGGAAATGAAGAGATAATCACATCAATATTTGGAATCTTTTCTTTCCAAATTATTTTGGAGATTATTATTTTGGGGTTAGATACAGAGGGATTACTTTGTTGTGAGGTATCTAAGCGAGTATGGTATCTATGATAAGCCAGTATGAATAGCTAGGATTTTAGACAGTGGGGTCATCAAGGTATTTATGATAATATTGAAGCAATGGAGTTTCCAAGGTATTTATCATAATACTGAAACAGTGGAGTGACCAAGGTGAGAGATATTCAACCTAGACTTCCCTTTCTCACCTAACAAAGCGAATGTAATCATTATTTGTACCTAGAGAAAAGTATTTCACAATTTCATTCCTCGGCAACGACACCAAAAAGATTTTGTCATTGTCGAGAATATCACACAATGGGTATTCAATCAATGGAGTTGCTAAGGTTAGAGATATTAAACCCACACTTCCCTTTCTCACCTAATAGAGGGAATGTAAATATTTGTCGCACCCAAGGAAAAATATTCTAATCCGTTCCCCAACAATGGTGCTGATTGTAGACCAGTGTCGAGGACATCTTAAGGGAGTGCTTGAAATATCTCAGAGTAGAGGCCTTCAACACTTCATTTATGTCACACAAATACATATTAATTTGTTCTAGAACAATTCATAAAGATACTAAATGGAATGCAGTTGATATGCACAAGTACTTAGGAAATAACCTTTGATTTAAGGTGTCCAAATAAGGTCCAGAGCTTGCAACAATTTAGTGGTTAAAACATATGAAAATGTAGGGAGATAACAGAGGAGGAATCTGTCATATGGGGCTTAAGACATAAGAATCTTATATATCAAGACTCGGAGGGAAACGAGAAAGAGGGGATACTATGAACTGCTGAGATGCATGGATCACTTTCTAAAGACTTGATTCCCACCTTGAAAAATGCATTATCCACTAGTGTTTCTATTTTAAATGAAGTTGTATCTCAAGGGAAACATAGATATATGCTACTATGACATGCAATTTGTGAAGAATTAAAAATATATATGAAAACCAGATAGAGAAGAACATATTGCAAGCCAAATGAGTTGGAATCACCATAAACTGTGTATTAATATCTTTAGGAAAACAAGAGCACAACAAGCTTCAAGAAGGCCTTTATGAAAACAAGAAAGGTCATGTAGAAGAGTCATCTTTCCCAAATTTTTGAACCCTTGTTAAGTGTTTCTTCCCTCCTTTTATAAGGAGAAGGAGAAATAGGAAATTACTTACAGAAATATCTTAGGCCTCAACATCTAGTTGTCTACATGACTAGCTGTCTTGGCGTGCAGGCTCTATCACCTTCAATTATTACAATAGAAAGATTTTGTTTGATAAAATAAAAAAAATTAAAAAAACAACTCAATAACAAATAATGTGAAACTGAAATTATGGGTTGTGAAAATATCTCCTTTCAACTTCCTGAGATGGCATCTGGTCTAGCCACATTTTTGTTGCATCATGCCTCGCCGCTCCAGGTTGGTTCCCAGTTACTTTCTATCCCAAAAAAACTTCAATTCTTTACTTATAGGAACCCGGAAGTGGTTCTTCATAGCAGCCATGATATATCCTGAGAATTGCCTCCAACTCATCTATCCCTCTAGCATCCATGTAGAACACTATTGGGGTCATGAAATGCATTGTTATACTGCATAAGGCGATATCATGGATTCTCCATTATAAGCCCTTTATATTATAAATGTTATAAGAAAATGAATTCTGATCCCTTTAGGCCCCTTTGGCTTTGAGTATTTTCAGTACTTATACTTTAAAGACCGGGGGCTTATCCCACTTTATATTATGTTGGGTGTCCAATAGTCGCAATGTGGGCCGATTCTTTGGAATACATCATCATTGATGGTCCCCATATTTAACACATGGGACCACATGCTCAAGCACATGGGGATTTTGTAATATCACGATATGTGATTTCATGACACTACCTTTGGTGGCCACCCTCTAGAATTTGTGATCGTCGAACGTCGATCACCTTTTTCTATTCAATTCTTGGTTCTTCTGCTATTCTTGCGACCGCGTGCCAACCCCTATATCAGAGGCTTTTAATCGATGATTTAGCTTTGGCACACAATATTTCACTTCAGCGATCGCTGAACATCGATCAAATTTTTTACTTAACCCTTGGTCCTTTGGCACTCCTCGTGACTGTAAGCCATCCCCCACACTGGAGCCCCCCAATCGAAGGTTTTCAATTAATGATTTCCTTACGAGGCACAACACGTTACAACCATCAATCTACGATCTCCGATGCATGACATCATTACCTCCACGTGGTGCTTCCTGAGTGGTGACACGTGTTACTTAGATATGTCGGTATAGGACCTAAAAATTCTAGATCAGCATGCCACGTGTCCACCATACTACCACGTCAAGGTGCCGTCAGCCACCACATGTCCCTTATCGGAACCAATCATATTCACCCACGTGGTCCCCTACAAGAGAGAGAAAAGGCCCGCCCTCTTTTGGTTTTGTAAACATAATTCCTTTGTAGATGCTTCTTTGGACTTTCCTGACTCTTTAACACTAGAGGCTCAATACAGGTGCATTTAATCGCAATCGGAACTTCATGCATTATCACAACTTTAAAAGGTTGTCACCTGTTTGATTGTCGATTGCAATGCTCCAATGCCTTTGACCTCACATACGTGGGTTCACCGATGTGTGGGATGACCGATATGTGAGATTGCCAATGTGCGGGATTGCCAATATGTCAGGACTCATGATTTTACCCTTAAGAATTTTCTCCTTGTTTTCTGGTTTTCAAAAGGGAAACTTTGATCTTCTCTAACTTTTGATTCCAGAGTCCACTTGAGGAGTTCCATATACTGTTGGAAATCTAATTTTGAGATCTATCCATTTGAGGGGGTCCAATTTAGCTTTGAGGGCTTATGTGGCTTGAAATATGGCTGAAACATTTCCTTTTATTTTGCATGTTGGTCAGTTGAAAACAAATTTTGTAGTGAGAGACAATAGTATCAGAGCTGTATTTGTAAAAATTTCTACACGAAAGGCCACCTAAAGACGATAGAGCTAAGTGACAATCCACCACACCAAAGAGAAAAGGAACCAAAAGAAACACCCCAAAGGGTTTCCTAGAACATGCCTAAGATAAAAGGCATCAAAACCAACATTTCAAAGTGTTGCTTATAAACCAGAGAACCAAGTGGCATTGTTAGAAGGAGTTGAAAACACTATGCTAATCATGGTCTAAAGAAATAAAAGTTGGAGTCTGAACATTTTAATCGGTTTGAGGATCAATAATATCTCGAGAAGCAGAATGACTAACAAAGCAGCACTTCACCTTTTCCAGACAAGAACTATTGTCGGATCGAAGATCAACAAGATCTCGAGAAACAAAATCGCCAACAATTAAGCCCTTCACCTTTTCCAGATGACAATCAACACTATCCAGACAAAATATCATATTAATAAGCATCCTTTTAATATATTCTAAGGAACAAAATACATTGTAACATGTATAATATTATTGTTATTGCTTTTTTTTTTTTAATTTAGCAAATACTTTATTTTTATTTGAAAATAAAGCATAAAATAAAATACATTGGACTAGATATAATAATAAAGACACAATCACACTTAATAATAAACTATAACTAATAATAAAAATAAGTAAATAATATTTTATGTTTTATATTTTATATTTTTTATATTTAATCATTTTGATTTAAAATTAAATAAATATGTTTTTTCTTAAATAATGAGAAAACTTATCATAATTTAGTTGTCAAATAAATATAATCATCACTTAACTACTATCCCCTAATATAAATAAACTCATCATTATTATTGAGAAAAAAAACTAAAAAACAAACACTCTTAACCAAATTAAAATAATTTTAATAAACCCAATTTTATAAAAAACATTAAAGATCTGTGAATAAAAAAATTAAAAAATTAAAAATTAATTTTAATTCAGAAGATATTTAATATTTTCGAATATAATTAGGTTGTAACCTTCCTATATAGGGCCATAGTAAAATTAAACTCATCAAAGAATCGATATCAACACAAATATAAATAAAATTTAATCAATAGAGGATTAAATGGTTTAAATATTTATACCTTTAAAGTCTTGTATGTTTTAAAAATATAGACATATGGATTTATATTTTCATTGGTTTTAATGATTAAATGCGTGTTTTTTCCTATAAGATATTAAATAACATATTTAAATATAAGAGTATTTTTTTATAATAATTTTAATTTTTTTTATTGATGATCATGATGATTAACATTCACTAAAATTAATGTCATCTTTCGGATTTCAAGAAAATAGAGTTTAATTTTCATTCTTCAAAATATTGTTTCTTTGATTAAAGAGTAGGGCAAGAAGTGTTGAAAGATCGCAATAGTTGGGTTGGCTTAATAGGTCAAGAAGGTTGGAGGTGTGGCTGATGATAAGGAATTGAGAGTGGATGTGGGAAAGAGACGGGCAACCTAAAAGGAAGTATTTTTCATCTTCCACCTTCCTAAAATCACAAATCTAAAAAATTCTATCATCTCATGGAGTCTTGGGAGTAGACCATTGCCTGGTCTCACTCTGAAGCTCATGAGAGTTAGTTCTAATCCTAATGATGTTCATTTTATTCTTAGTGCTAGTCAACATAGAGAGATAACTTTGGTTATCGAGGGTGGGGTTGATCACATCCTTATATTACCTTGGCTTCCTTTTACCCTTCAACTCCTTAGCATTCCACATCTTGTCCTTAAAAGTTGAGGTAATAATATCTTTGATATTGTCCTTGCTTCCCATGATGATCTCCTCTTTAATCCCCTAAAGGTTGAGCTAAGACTGAGCATCCTGATGCCACCCGCGCTTAAGGCACAAGTGGTGGTTTTGAATAAACTTAGAAACAATTTTTGGGAGCCTCTTGGATTCCATATCGTGAAGCTTCTTCTTATACATCAAATATCTAAACATAGCCACACTTTTATTGGGGGACATGCCAACTTCGATCAAGAGGACAGGACAGGCAGTATTTCCTTTGATCTTGAGGTTATAGGTTATGGATTTGTTTTGGATCATCTCAATCATTCTCCACGACTCCCTAGATATACTACACCCCCAAACTTCACATTCATATAAGCTAACAGGGGCAACGAGAGACTCAAAGAGGAAACCTTTTTTACTCCAAATGTAGATATCAATTGACTTAGAATTGTTTTCAAGCTTATAATAAGCTTTCCAACCTCCAATAATCCTTTTCTCGTTGCTATAATTCCATGTGAACAGATTAAATAAAAAAATATAATATAAACAAGTGTCATATGAAATGAGGTGACTTTTTGGCCATTAATTATTGGTAAGTTATAGTATCGGACAAGATATTATAACAATATATATTCACAATTTATATATATTGTAAGTGATTCTCCCTAGCTATGAATATTGTTACATGTTTTTTAAATGTATATATATGTTTAACTCATTTATTAATTATTTTAAAATTAATAATAATAATAATAATTTAAAATAAAATTATAATTTAGTGAATTTCTAGGTTTTTTAAATTTTTAACAATGTTATATCACGAAATAAATGTTTTAATGTTTATGATGGAAGGATGGATGTTTAATTTATATAGTTAAACTAATATATACAAAAAAAAATGATATTAAATTATGTTATTTAAAGTGAGTATTGAGATATTTGTTTATGATAAACATTAAAATATTTCTCGCAATAAATATTCTTAAATGCTATGATTCAATTCTAGAAAGAGAAAAAAAAAATTATACATCTCTCTCATCCTACTAAAAGTATTTTACATTTTCCTAATAAGGCTTTAAATTTTCATGCTTAAGAGTGGAAATCTAGGTAAGCTTTTCATAAAAATCCAGCAGAAACTTTGGAGAATCTAAGTTAAAGTTGTCAAGTTCCAATATTGTGAGTGCCATAATTGTTTTTGGTGGTGCTAAATTCATTTCCATCATAAAAACAAAATTCACACTCAAGTTGTCAAATTTTTTAAGTAAAATTTAACCAAATTCGAGATAATTTTTGCAATCCAAATAAACTATATATATATATATAACAATCCATTGATTGTTAAAAAAATTATTTTCATAAAAAATACTTTTAATAAATTTAACATAAATCTAGATTAATTAAAAAATGAGAACTTTTTAGTTAAACCACTTGATTATTATTGACCTTGCTTTTACAAAGATGTGATGTCGATGCCGCTTTCGGAAGGGTTTGTCATAGCTTTAGCTTTCCCTTTCCCAATCACCTTCGATTAGATAGGATTTGTTTTATCTATCCGGATCGCTTGTTGTCCTTTATTTTCCTGGTTCATAGATTTAAATCATTTTTTTTTAAATAAAATTGTTTAAATATTTTTGTTCATAAAAATAATATGTTTATTTCCAATACAATTCTCAAAATTATTTTGATAAGATGTAATTTTTATTGAATATGTATGGAAATTTTTTATTATTAGTAATAAGATAAAGAATTATAATATAATATTTATATATATATATATTAAATTTTAAACATGTTATTTTGATAGATCATGTGTTGTTTCATCATATTATAATAAAATTTGTTCGATAATAAATTTTAGTAATTTAAAATTAAAAAATTTAATTATCAATATGTTTAAATTTTTATATTAATTTTTTAACAATAAATAATAATAATTTAAAATAAAACTATAAATCAATTAATATTTATAATTTTTTTATCAAAATTAAATATTGATGAGAATTAAATATTGATTTGTATTTATCAACTATTTAATTAATTTACATCATGTAAAAAATAAATAATATAGAAAGCTCTTTTAAATTTATGGTACAAGAGATTCTTTGCTAAGTACTTAAGTCTTAGTCTAACCAGACTTTTTTTTTGTTTTTTTCCGTCAATGGAAAGGGAAATTCTATCATATTTTGAAGTAATCTAACGGAGATTTTTGTAAATTTAAATTATAATGGTTAAAAAGAATTCCGCCGCAATCTTCGAAAAAGTTGGTCATGTAGAGAGCTATTTGATTGGCGGTTCTTTATTAGTACAGAAAACATAATTGAAAGGAAGGGCCGGTGATGACGTCAATCCAGCAGTTTTCTTTAGATGTCACAATCAAGGGAAAAGTAGGATATACCCATCACTGTACTCGAGCGTGAGTGGAGAAATACTGCAAGCAATGACACATGACATCAGATGATATTCCCAGTAAAATTTATTATTGTAAATGAAACGACAGTTAAAATAGTGACCAGAAGTTCAACCCTAGATCTAATAGAAGCAACCAGTGGTTTCTTATATATTGCCTGTCCGTCCCACTGAATGAGTAATTCAGAGTTCCCACAAGTTCCACAAGTATCCATCCTGCTCCTCCTCCTGCGAAGGCTGAATGGCGTCCAAACCTAATGCCACGTCAATTGACGGGAATTTCTCCGAGTCTATGCAGCTATTTCCATCAAACAGACAATCCCACAAAGCCATATCCCATTCCTCGGAAATTTGCTGCCTACTTTCGCTCGCTATTGCTGTTTCTGAAACTAGTGATGACCGTGACGGGCACTTCTGTTCATTGCCCCCCTTATTGTTGTTATTTTGCGGAGACGGCGAATTTGAAGTCGAACTCGAGGGGATTTCGTCCCGGGCATATCTAGCAGCGACGAGCTGAATTTCTTTAGGGGAAAGAGAAGACGCTGAGGGAATAGCGGGCACAGAACTCGGGAAGTTGAATACGGCGTTGGGGCCTCTCAGGCAATACACGGCGGCGTCGTAAGCGCGAGCGGCTTGCTCTGCGGTTTTGTAGGAGCCGAGCCATATCTTTGCTCTGGTCTTGGGCGTCCGGATTTCAGAACCCCAACTTCCCCATTTTCGCTTTCGGACTCCCTTAAATTGGGGGCGCTTCTGTCCGCAATCTTGATGTTCCCTTAAAGCATGGGAATGGTGTTCCTCTGGAGCTTTCTCCATATTTGGCAATGCAAAATCTATGGTATTGGTGAGAAGAGAATACAAACGGATTAACGATTTCTAACACAATGCGGGGATTACTTGATGGAAGTAGAGCGAAGACTGAGTTAAAGCTCAGGCAGTATATAGGTATCTGACTGCGTATGAAACGCGCGGATTGTAGGGAATAGACGAAAGTATTAAAGGACACTTGTAGAAGGGATTGTGAAGGACACGAGCGTAAAAGCGGTTGTATGTTGTCCGTCCCACAAAGGAAATGGCACGACTGCGAGGGTTGACCTGTTAACAAGGGTCTTCTCGAAGTAGAAAATGGTTTCGCAATGTGAGGGGGACATCATATTTTGTCGTTTTCCTTCATTAAAAAAGAGAAAAGGGTCCCGTCCCTTCGAGATTCTGGTGAAGAGAAAGGGTTGAATGGTGTTTCGCTAGGAATTTTGATTTGGAAACTACGCTGAGTCGATGACCCATTCAATCACCGGGAATTTTATAACATACGTGGATATTTTGTTTAATTTTTTAACTGCATGGGAATGTGTAATCAATTGAGGGATCAAATTTGAATTTAGTTACCAATCATTATAATTTAATTAGCTATCACCGTATAAGAAACTTATGATTTAAAAAACATCATAGACATGCTGGATTTTTTTAATGTTTTAATTATTATAATGTATATTTTTTAAATTTTATTATCTGGCCAGGAATTTAAATCCTTATCATGAACTAATCTCTAACAAATTTTAATTCGAACTAACCTAACAAACTTTAATTCTTATTTAATATTATGTATATTTTTAGAATTTTATTAGAAATTAAAATATTGAACTAACTTATAACAAATTTTAATTCTGGTTTAATATTTATATATTTTCTAAATTTTTGTTAAAAGTTAAAATCTCACAAGAAATTTAAACCCTTATCATTAACCGAACCTCTAACAAACTTTAATTCGAACTAACTTATAACAAACTTTAATTCTTGTTTAATATTATTTAATATTAATTATGGTTTAATAATATAGAATAATATTTGAAGAAGAAATTTCCTGACTTATTATGAATAATTATGAAATTTTGTATAACATAATACTAGTGTAATAACAGTTTAAATAATTTCTTTTTTTTCAAAATAGTTAAATGTATTTAGTAATGAAAATAATTAATATTAGTTATTATGATAAATATAGTTATTTGATAAAAATCATATTACTAAAATAATTAATTCCTTGTAATAATAAAATCTATTTCCATTTTGGATGGAAGTTTTATATTATATTAAAAGACTTTTTCTTAAAACCAAATCTATGAAGCACATAGGCAAACAAATTTCTTAATGTGTAATATTTTTATCATTTAATTTTATCTACTAAATTAAAAAATCTACTTATTAAAAGATTTGATCTCTTGATACTTGACAAATTCATATTTAAGATGAATCTAAACTCACTTCAAACTAAATCTTTAACAGCTAATCTCCACACTAGTCTCTTTTATATATATGTGGGCTGTATATTGAAAAAGTATTTAAGGAGAAATATCTTCTAGAAGTGCAAAAGTGTGGTCCACGGTTGGAGAGAAAGGAAAACTTTCAAATATTCGACAACGTGAAAAAAAAAATGACTTCTCCTCAAAGATGGAACGTCGCTATAAAATGTTTCATTACGTAGCTTATGACGCAACACGTAGAGGAAGGGTCCACAAGGTGGATCGAACCCTGATCAGTTGTAAATTTCCTTGTGTTTTTAAAAATTTGATTTGAAAAACTATAGGTTATATTTACATAATATTAATTTAGGATAATATTCTATGCATGGATAATATTTAAATATTATTAAAAAATATATCATAATATCGAAGGTGTAAATAACTTTGGTTTTGAAATAAAATTTAAATTGTTTTTGATTTGTTATGAGTGTTATTATTCACAAGTTTTTTTTGGTTGTAAAGGAAAATTTCTAAGGTAATTTTTTAAATCAAATTTTAGGGCCAAAAGCTTGCTTTTTTAATTTTGAGGGTTTTTTCTTTTACAATTCAACTATCGAGTGTCACCTCAGCAGTTGGTTGTGTCTTTAGTACAGTGGTTCGATCATGAGTTCAGTGGAGTTTTGAAAACAATGGTAAGGCATAGAAAGTGTATCCTTGGGCATGGAGTCGGAGAAGTTTCAAATAAATCAACAGTCACTAGGATGTTGGATGTAGTGGCAGAGGCTAAGAGAAAGATAGTTATTATATTCCTAGACAACCTTGCTATCTAATAGCAGTAAGAGAAAATAATAAAATAATGTTTAAAACAGAGCATCTGATCGAAGAATTATGTTCAATTTAGAAAAGAAAAGTGATACTTGAATGGTAAAGACAAAACTTGAAAATGAAGTATGAATTCCACCTTTAATACCTTCATTCAAGCATAAAGATGAAAAACATTGAATGAAAATAACATAAGTAGACACATTCAACAAGAAATGGACCAGGGCATATCAATACATGAATTCTCCGTTTGAAACACTATGTTCTTTTGATCATTATCCGCTTTATGGAGTACTTACAAAACCATAAGCATGTTTTTAGAAACACCGTAATTAAAACAATCTCAAAATAGCCTACTATATCTCTAATTAAAACTAAATACATTACATTTCTCAATCATCAAACAAGATGATAATATTTCGTACCTGGGAACTATGTTGTTGCTCAAGACCTCGCTGAAGCTAAGGATAAAAAAATGACTACTCATATTCTACCACGATTTTCTGAACACCTTGCTTCATCATCATTCTTGGGATAACAATTTCTTCCTTGAAATTGGGTGCTGATACACAAAAAGGGAATCTTGTACGTAAATCGTTCTTATTGGGCTGTATTAACTCTAAACTGCTCCTTGTTACCTTCAAAAATAGTTTTTTCCCAAGCATGGATAGATTAACTAACATGCCTCATATCAGGAGAAAAATTAGGAACCATTGACGGATCACATGTCAGTGCCATCTCAAACAAAGAAAAATCCCTGCTGAGAATATAACTCTCAGTGCTCATCCAAAATGAAACCAAAATAGTGCTGATGGATTAAACATTTGCATTGTATAAAAAATTCTCCCAAAAGGACGTTAACAAAACAAAAAGCTGCAATGTAAATGCTTCACTTGAGTCTGCTCACTGCCTACAACAAAATATCAACTTCACTATGCCTCCTTTTCCTAGTCTTATTGGCTTTAGCAGTAAGATCTTTGCTTTGACCTTTAGGCTTCCTAGAACTAGTAGGCTTCTCTTTGTTTATGACTGGATCTCTCTGAGGTGTGTTGTCTACCTCATGACTTTATGTGCCAGGCTAACATTTTGTTTGAGCTTGAAGTTTAGTCTCAATTTGTTCAGTGGTCTAGTGCATGGCCTTCTTCGCCCATAGAACTTAGCTAGTTTGGCCTCCTTAACAACCTATCTTTTCTTTGTTTCAAGTTCATTAGCTTCAACCTGTATTTCCTCTATTGGTTCAACAACTTTTGTATGTTCAAGGAATGGCATATGAGGAGGGGATACGGCTTTATTTTCCAAAATTCACCTATTTCTTCTCCTGTAGACCTTTTCCATTTCATGAATTAAAGGAGGAGATTTTATCATAGTGTTTTTCCTCTAGCTTTTAGTCTAGACAGATGAAGTCCCCTGCTCTAAGGTCTGGGGCAGTTAAAAAGGCTTCTTATTTTTTCCTTTTCCTAATATCCTTAGGCTTAGGTGAGACAAATTCTCCAACACCCCCAAGAAAGAAACCGTTCCCATGTCTTGTTAATCTTCCTCATACAATTTTCAATTAATACCTTGGTTAGGCTCTTATGATAAATGAAGTGGAATGACACATCAAGTTTTTCCTTCACTTTTGCTAACATCTTTTTAAGACTCATAAGTAGAAATAAAGGAGCATTCATTCTAACCTGTCCAGCAATGTGAGCAAGAAAACTAAAGTGGTACATATTGAATCTGTCAAAACAACCTTCACAAGCGAAATAAGACTTGGTGGTCCTAAAGAGTAGGTTCCATTCATCCTTTAGCCAGGGTCTCAGCACATCCACACACCTTGGTCTATCCTTATACTCATCTTTTAAGAAAAAAGGAATGTCAATTCCAGCCAAAATGTAGCTTTTAAACTAGCATTCTCCATCAATAGAGATGCATGTAACCTCTGCAAACACTTCCTCTGTGACAAGGAAGGAAATAAATCCAATAGTGACTCCCTAACCATCGAACTCTTCAGCAAAGGCTCAAGCAACCTCATCATGATAACCACTGCATCTGAAAAGAAGTCGTCCCAACCAGCCTTTCGAAATCATTCTCGAATGTTCAGATATGCTTCAATGAGATCAGGTCCCTAAGGTTCCTCCCTGTGGAACTTGCCACTTTTCCCCATAACTGCCACTATCCAGAACCACAAACAACGAAAATGGGAGCGAGATGTGATCACAAATATGCAGGATTCTGAACTAACTATTCACCTTGGTGGATAACACAAGAAAACAGATTAACCCTACAGAATTCCTTTCATTAAATCTTGGGATTAAACGTGATGATGAAACAATAAATGAATCATACATAAACATGATCGACCATCCCACTAATTTACAATCATTATTACCCTTTGGTACCTGAAATTCAAATAAATTTGAATTTGAAATCATGAAACAACATATCACACAATTTATTTTGTCAATGCTCCTTAAAAGCCACTAACACATTATTTAAATTGATGTTTTTTTTTTTCTTAAATAAAAATGATATGTCCAATATTAAAATAGATTTTATTATTTCCAAATAACTAAATAAACATTATTTTTTCTACTTTATTTTACAGTTTACAATTCAAAATAGAAAACGTATATATATATATATATATATATTATATATATATTATATATATATATATATATATAATCTACAATGATTTGAATGCTAAAAAATTATGGGTTTTTGTAACACCCCCAAGTTGCATAAGTTACACGAATATTATTATGTTTGTTTTACTAAAAGAATATTTTTAAATGTTATTTAGCTTGATAAGGATTATGAACTGTTATTGGAAGAGACCAAGAAACACATGTGCTAATTACCTAAATTATAGGTGGTAATACTTTAAATAAAACTATTTGTTCATTTAAAAGTACAGTTGCCAAGAAGTGGTTACCCTCTGCCTGAGAAAGGTAATATAAAGAGGGGCACAAAGCAAAAAGGACTCCGAGAGTTGGGTGGAATAAACCAGTGGGAAAAAATTGCTCAAGAGAGTCAACAAGAGTACAGTTTGGAGGCTAGACTGTAGTCCCGAGGTCTTAAGTACTGACTGCATCTGGATTAGGTCCAGCATGGGAAAGATAGAAGGTGCTCGGGGGAGAGACTAGACGTGATTTCCAGACTTGTGGCTGGGAGGAGAGACATTTCAAAAATAATGTTTTTCACAGGTTAACTGTTAAACTGAGGTAGTAAACTTCTTAATGGACCTAATGTCAAATCGTAAACATTATTACATAAAGTAGTCATTCGTATATGTTCTTTCAAGTTAATTAAAAGAATCTAATTGAGGAGCTATTACCATAATCATTGTTGAACTATAATTGCAATTTCACACAAAAGTAATTCATATTTATTAATACACTACTATAGTTGCTAATAATGGAAAAATTATTTATATATGTTAAATAGAAAAACGAAGTGCTACTATAGTTTCTAATAAAGAATGCACATGAAAGTAATTATGATAATGTGCTATCTTTAACCATTTAAATGTTCTGAATAATTCCATAGGTGACAAACTCATTGAGAGTATAAAAAATTATTCTACCAATTTGACATTAAAGTAGAAACTAACATTCAGAGCACAATAAAAAAAGATGCAAAATATTGTTAAGAATACATTGGTCTTGATGAGCATGTAGCATTATAAATTTAGAGAGAAAACCATAGAATCACATTCTTGATGCATTATACCAGGTTTAAATCAAAAACATCAGAACCCAATAGAAAACAGTAAAATAGCTTTTCAACATAGTAGCTATGCAGTCGGCCAAGGGTCATCATCTCAAAAGTCTTTATGCGTATGTAAAAATAAAATAAAAAAAACTAACAGTCAAATGCAAGCCTCAGTTCCAAGTCACCATAGCTCACCTCTAATGATCATATCCCCAGGATATGCACATGAAGGAGGCATTTACTGCCTAGGTTGCTCACATACCCCATACGAACAAAAATAAATTGTTTTGGTGAACAGAAAAGTAGTAAACAAGTATTGAAATAAACCTCAGTAGCCGAGCATCGACAAATCCATTACGGTTTGAAACAATTATTAAATATTGACTTAAAACATAAAGGATCGGCTCAATAGCCCTTTCATCTTGTAACAACTATAGATCCACAGTGGAAGTTTGCATTCAAAACCTAAGAGAACCACTGAAAGTTGTGTTCTGATACTAAAACCCTTCATTTACAAAAGAAAAACACACGACCTCGTTTAAGCTACTAGAGAGGCTAGTTCTAACCTGAAAGGTAGTGTAGATAATGTAAGCTTCTGGAAAACCTAAGAGACAAAAGCTTGAACTCAAATCATCTGGAGGACAACGTACCTACAAGCCATCAGATTTTAAGGTTATTTCTAATTCTAGAGTCAACCGAAGGTTAGAACAAAGAAAACTCTATTCATAAATAGGATAGTTATGAGCTTACCTGAAAAAGGAGTATGCCATCAATAAGTCGCCCACCTGAAAGGGAAGAATGAGAACCCTGGGTTAGGAATAGAAAAACCTGGCAAGGAGGATTGACTGTGAATCTTTAAAAGAAACCACATTGAAATTAGCAGCTTACCGATTGAAGACGAGATGGGAAGTTTGGTGACTTCATTGATCTCCGAACATGTTTCGGTCGCCTCTGTGTGGCGGAAGAATAAGAACCTTAATAAACTTTCCTGAGTATACACATTCTTTGAAATTGTAATAACACGTATAGAGATAGTTGAATGGAGGGCTACCTAGTTCAGCGCGATGGATAAGCCCTTCTGTCTTAAAACCTCGCGTAGTGCCATGGAGAAAGCCTCTCCAAAACTCATAACCCAAACCCTTGTAGAGCAGCGTGGAGCCAAAGTGTGCCAGAAACAATGAGAAATGCCAACACTGATGTGGGTACGTGGTTAGGGTAAATGCTAGCCCATCATTGTCGTTGATTCATGAGCTAGAGATCGATGGTTGAGGACTGCAATAGATGGCGAACACATACTGAGGTATTATTCCTTGGGATGTGAAAACACTACATGGAGGCTCGGTAGAGAACCAACACAACGCAGTAACATGTAAGGCCATGTGCACAAAGAACTATCGTAGAAATCACCCACAAATCATATTCAATTGGGTTGGTACTATTAACAAGTGACACAACCTTCACATGAAACATCATTAATATGCCCATATAATTGTATGTATGCAGATTATTATAATTGTATGTATGGTCACTGATATAATTGTATATGTGTTGTTTAATATTATTTGTATGTATGGTTGGTATTGTTTGTATGTGTGCCGAAAGATTAAAACATAATTGAGGTAAGGGCACCATGTATAAAAGATTTTTTTTTTTTTTTTACTATGTTTAATTCAGTTTGTAAGGTTTAGGTGTTACAAATGGTATCAGAGCCAAGTTCGTGCACTGATGCCCTTTGGGGATAGCTATGTATAGGAACTTTGTGCGTAGATTTTATTTAAAATTGCTTAGATGTGAATTCAAATAACAAAAAAGGGATGACATCAACAAACCAAAAAAAAAGGAACAGAAAGTACAACATGCAAAGGAACTCAGGACCACTTGAGTCACCCAGAGCAACATATGTGAATGCTAACCCAGATATATGGATTCAGCTGGGTGAAGAATCTTGGCAAGCCAATGCATTATTACTCGAAATGGTGCAACAGTTACATGTGGAAATGACTATTTTGAGAACAGATAATGAACACCCACGTGTAGATCAAGAAATAATCTTAAGAAGCTTGTCCAACCGACAAAACTAGCACCACCCAAATCCCAACATAGAAGATCTGGAAAAGACCCCGACCACTCAACAATGGGAAGAAAACGCTGAGTCTGTTGAAAGAAATAGAGAAGAAGATGAGGGGCACTCAGACAATGTATTTGACTAGCGAAAAACCAAGAAGCAAAGGTCAGAACCACAAACATAATTACAAGGAGAGTTTAAGAAAATTAAGCCTTCCCTTTTTGCGGGAGAATCTGAAGAAGCTGCGAAAGCCTGGTTAATTGATATGGGCAAATATTTCCAGATTTATCAGTAGCTAACAAACTAAAGGCAAGATTGGTAGTTTATTAGTTGAGGGGAAAGGCAACTCTCTAGTGGGAAGAAATCAAGACAGTAAGGAAAATTGATGAAGAACAGGTCAGATGGAATGAATTCCAAAAGCATTTCAAGCATAAATATCTAATTGAATACTATTAATATGAGAAAGTGAAAGAATTTACATGGAAGAAGAAAAGGCCAAAATTTAGCGTTTTATTAGCAGCTTGCCCAATTTTATCAAGGAAAAACTAGAATTTGACGATCCTAAGACAATGGATGATGCTGTCAGGAAGGCTCGCATTTGCTATGAGCAAATGAAATAAAGGAAAGAAGATCCAATAGGAGGATCAAGTGAGAAGGGTAGAATCCCGATCCCAAGCAGACACCTGAAATTTGTTACTCACAAGAGTGCACAACGAAAGGCATTCAACAGATTCCTAGCTAGAAATCCACCCAGAACTACATATTTTGAGAATAGGTCAGCTGAAGGACTCACAAAATATGCCAATTATTTGCAACCAAAACAACCATTACGATGTTGGAGTTGCAGAGAAACCCATTATTACAAAAAGTTTCCATAGAGAGCAAGAACAAAACAATTATCAGATATGCAAGAAGCATCCATAGTTGGCGAAGTGGGTAAGAGCATATCTAGAATTAATGCTACCTTGCATGATCATCAGGCTAAATTCCAGCCCACAATGATCGAATGTGAAGGTATGATTGCTAAGCAACTTGTCTCTATTTTATTTGATCCAGGTGCTAGCTTAAGCTATGTCAGTCCTAAAGTGGTTTAAAAATGTCAGTTAGTAAGTAGGAAATTCTCAAAACCTTGGCTGGTACAACTAGCCATCGGCACCAAGAGGAAAGTTAATGTCAAGACAGAACAATGTCCCATAACCATTTATGGACAACTCATTTATCTTGACCTTAGTATATTTCCTTTGGGCTCTTATGACAAGCTAATAGGCATGGATTGGATGGAAAAATGTTGGTCTCTGGTAGACTGTAAACAGAAAGTTGTAAGTTTTGTTTTAAAATGAGGTCAAAGGAAGGAACTACAAGGAATAAAAGCCAGCACCGAGATTCACCCTATTACTTCCAATCAACTAGGTAAATGCATAAGGAAATGGTGTCAAATTTACACTGTGCAAGTGGGATTTACAAACTCCAAAAATAAGATGACCTCTCTAGAAAATATCATTGTAGTTCAGGACTTTATTGATGTCTTTCCAGAAAATATTCCTGGCTTACCACCTAAGCGAGATATTGACTTCACCATTGAGTTGATTCTAGATGCAGCCCCCATATCCGGAGCTCCTTATCGCATGAGCCTACCTGTATTAATAGAGCCCAATGCAATTACAAAATCTTCTAGATAAAAAATATATTTGCCCCAACGTATCCCCTTGGGGAGATCCTATATTATTTGTATGGAAAAATGATGGGACCCTCATATTATGCATCGATTATTGACAATTGAACAAACTAACCATGAAAAATAAGTATCCTTTACCACGTATTGATGATCTATTTGATTAGGTAGAAGGAGCTAAGGTATTCTCGAAAATTGATCTACGATCCGATTACCACCAAATAATAATAAAAGATTAGGACATTTACAAAAATGCCTTCCATACTCATTATGGACATTATGAGTTTGTGCTACTGCCATTCAGACTCACGAACACTCCAACTACCTTTATGAGTCTAACACATGGTATTTTCCAGCCTTACCTGGATAAGTTTGTGTTAATTTTTATAGATGATATCCTAATATATTTGAACAACCAGGAGGAACACAAATAACACTTGAGAATAGTGTTGCAAACATTAAGGAAAAACCAGTTGTATGCTAAGTTCAGCAGGTGTGACTTCTTCAAAGAGAAAATTCAATATTTGGGTCACGTCAAATCTGCAAAAGGCATTGTCGTAGACCCAAAAAAGTTCAAAACAATCATGGAATGGACAAACCTTAAGAATGTTGCTCATATTAGATCATTCTTGGGATTAGATGGATATTATCGAAGATTCATTGATGGGTTTTCGAAGATCGCTTTTCCGATGACATATTTGCAGAAAAAGGGATGTGATTTTCAATGTATAGTAGCTTGTCAGCAAAGTTTTGAAAAAATTAAAGCATCTGCTTAAACGGCTCCAGTACTAAAAGTAGCAAATTCGGAAAAGTCCTGTGTAGTTTGTACGGATGCAAGAAAGGAAGGTGTTGGTGGGGTGTTGACACAGGAGGGGAAGGTGATCGCTTATGAATCTTGAAAGTTGAAGGAGTACAAGCAACGATATTTAGCTTATGGCCTTGAATTGACAGCAGTAGTGCATGCACTTAAAATGTGGAGGCATTACGTGTTGGGGAAGAAATTTTTGCTGCTAGTTGATCATAGCATACTTGCCAATTTCTTCAACCAATCTAGCCTAAATGCTCGACAGGCCATGTGGACAACTTTCTTAAGCCAATTCGACTTTGAAATGAAACATTTAAAAGGAAAAGAAAATTGTGTGGTTGACGCACTAAGCAGGAAGTTGCATTGTATCTATGAGGTCTGAATAAGCCAAGCAACCTAAAATATTCCATAAGTCTTTAAGGAGGTAGCTAATAAGAATCTAGAATATACCTTCCTCTACCAACAAACAAGAGAAGCTCTACGTAAGGAGGAAAAATCAAAGTTTGGAATAAATTCTGATAATATTCTCACTTTTAAAAACAAACTTTATAATCCAAATCAGACCTCGATTAAATTGTTGATATTAGATGAGTTTCATAAAAAAGCCTTGTGTTGTTCACCCAATCTATCAAAAAATGTTTTCAGCCATTAAGAGGTGGTATTTTTGTTCCAGATTGAGGAAAGATGTTGCAAAATACTTGTCTAAGTGTTTGGAGTGTCAACTGGTTAAAATAGAACATCAACATCCCGCTGGATGGTTACTGTAATTACCCATTCTGGAATGGAAATGGGAGACTATATCCTTAGATTTCATTACTGGTTTACCGCGCACAAGGAAGCATCATTATTCTATTATGGTTGTGGTAGACAAGTTGAGTAAAACAACCATTTCATACCTGTGAAATCCACTTTCAAAATAGTGGAAATTGTAGAAATATTCATGAAGGAAATATTTTGCTTGCATGGGATAGCCAAGGTAGTGATTTTAGATAGAGACGTAAAATTCACATCCACCTTCTGGAAGACTCTTTTTACAGGACTAGGTATTCAAGTCCAGTTTAGTACTCCCTACCATCCTCAAACGGATGGATAGAATGAATGAGTAAATCAGGTATTAGAAGACATGTTATACATGTTCACGATGCAACAACCACATAAGTGGGAGGACTAGCTCCAGCTGGTGGAATTTTCATATAACAACGAACATCACGAATCACTAGGCATGAGCCATTTTGAGGTGTTGTACAGAAGAAAGTGTAAAGTACCCATACACTGGAACAACCTAGTAAATAAGCTAGCACTAGGTCTTGACATGCTAGCAGAAATGGAGGAGGTTGTTAAGAAGGTCCGACAAAACTTAAGGGCAGCTCAAGATAGATAGAATATGTATGCGAATAAAAAAAGGACTTACAAGGAATTCCAACTGGGAGATCATGTCTACCTAAGGGTGAAGCCTGAGAAAAGTTCCCTGCAGTGGCAGGGTTGTGCCAAATTAGTGCCTCGATATTGTAGACCATTTCAGGTCTTGGAAAGAATTGGATTGGCGGCCTATAAGCTAGCGCTACTAAGCCACATTTGGGTCCACAATGTATTTCATGTATCCTTACTAAAGAAATGTGTGTATAACCCTAAACAATTTATTGATTTGGGAAATATTCAAGTAAAGCGGTTCAGGGGAAAGAACTAGACATATAGATGTATATATACATATACATATACATATACATATACATATACATATACATATACATTATACATAATATCATATACATACATATACATATACTATATATAATACATATACATTATATAATATTATATATATTATTATATAATTGAGAATTGTTTTATGTTGCAGGTCGAACCGGAAGGAGAGTTCCTGACTGAACCTCTTCATATTCTCGATCAACAGGAAACCAACTTACAGAAGCGAACCATAACCCAGGGTAAAGTGCAATGGAAGCACTTTAGCCTAGAAGAGGCTACTTGGGAAGAGGAGGAATTCATGTGAAAGGTTTATCCCGCATTATTTTTTGAGGAGGAAGAGAACACCAAGGATGGTGTTCCACATGAGGGGGCTCAGATGTAACATCCCCAAGTTGCATAATTTACACAAAGATTATTATGTTTGTTTTACTAAAAGAATATTTTTAAATGTTATTTAGCTTGATAAGGATTATGAACTGTTATTGGAAGGAACCAAGAAACACATGTGATAAGTACCTAAATTATAGGTGGTAATACTTTAAATAAAAATTATTTGTTCATTTAAAAGAACAGTTGCCAAGAAGTGGTTACCCTATGCCTGAGAAAGGTAATATAGAGAGAGGCATAGAGCAAAAAGGGCTCTGGAAGTTGGGTGGAATAAATAAGTGGGAAAAACTTGCTCAAGAAAGTCAACAAGAGTATAGTTTGGAGGCTCGATAGTAGTCCTGAGCCCTTAAGTACTGACCACATCTGGATTAGATCCAACATGGGAAAGATAAAAGGTGCTCGGGGGAGAGTCTAGACGAGATTCCTAGACTCGTGGCTAGAAAGAGAGACCTTTCGAAAATATTTTTTTCACAGGTTAACTGTTAAACTGAGGTGATAAAATTCTTAATGGACCTAATGTTAAACCGTAAATGTTTTTACATATAGTAGTCATTCGCATTTATTCTTTCAAGTTAATTAAAAGAATCTGATCGAAAAGTTATTACCAGAATCATTGTTGAACTGTAATTGTAATTTCACGCAAAAGTAATTCATATCTATTAATACGCTACTGTAGTTGCTAATAATGATAGAACTATTTATATATGTTAAATAGAAAAATGATATGCTACTGTGGTTTCTAAAAAAGAATGCACAGGAAAGTAATTATGATAATGTGCTACCTTTAACAGTTTGTATGTTCTGAATAATTCCATAGGAGACAAACTCATTCACAGTATAACATATTATTCTACCAATTTGACATTAAAGTAGAAACTAACATTCATGGTAGAATAAAAAAAGATGTAAAATGCTGTTAAGAATGAAATGGTCTCGATGAGCATGTACCATTATAAATTGAGAGAGAAAACCAAAGAATCAAATTCTTGATGCATTATACCAGGTTTAAATAAAAAACATTGGAACCCAATAGAAAACAGTAAAATAGTTTTCCCACATAGTAGCTACCTGGTCGGTCGAGAGTCGTCATTTCAAAAGTATTTATGCATATGTAAATAAAAAAAAAATTCTAATAGTCAAATGCGAGCATCAGTTCCAAGTCACCATAGCTCACCTCTAATGATCATATCCCAATGTATGTGCATGAACTAGGCGTTTGTTGCCTAGGTTGGTCGCACACCCCATATAAACACAAATAATCTGTTTCGATGAACAGAAAAGCAGTAAACAAGTATTGAAATAAATATCAACAGCTGAGCATTAGCATTACCTTTAGGGTTTGAAACAATTATTACATATCGACTCAAAACATAAAGGACTGGCTCAATATCCCTTTCATCTTGTAACAACTATAGGTCCACAGTGGAAGTTTGCATTTAGAACCTAATGGAACCATTGAAAGTCACGTTATGATACAAAAACCATTCATTTACAAAAGAAAAACAAATGACCTCCTTTAACCTACGACAGAGGCTAGTTCCAACCTGAAAGGTAGGGGCGATAATGTGAGCTTCTAGAAAACCTAAGAGCTGAAGTCTTGAACTAGAATTATCTGGAGGATAGTGTACCTAAGCCATTAGAGTTTAAGGATAGTTCTAATTCTAGAGTCAACCGGTGGTCCGACAAAAGAAAACTCCGTTCAGAAACAGGCTAGTGATGATCTTACCTGAAAAAGGAGTATGCCATCGATAATTCACCCACATAAAAGGGATGAATGAGAACCCCGGGTTGGGAATAGAAAAACTTGACAAGGAGGATTGACTGTGAATCTTTAAAAGAAATCGCATTGAAATTAACAACTTACCGATTATAGACGAGATGGGAAGTCTAGTGACTTCATTCATCTACGAAGATGTTTCGATCACCTCTATGCAAAGGAAAAATAAGAACCTTAATAACATTTCTTGAGTATACACAGTCTTTCAAATTGTAATAACACATATTGAGACAGTTGAATGGAGGGTCACCAGGTTTAGCATGATGGATAGGCGCTTATGTTTTCAAACCTCATGGAGTGCCATTGACAAAGGCTCACCAAAAATCACAATCCAAACCCTTGCAGAGCAGCGCAGAGCCAAAGTGTGCCAGAAATAATGAGAAAGGCCAGCATCGATGTGGGTAGGTGGTTAGGGTAAACTCTAGCCCATCACTGTCCTCGATTCGTGATATGGAGATCGATGATGGAGGACTGTGACCGATGGTAGATGCATACTGAGGTCTTATTCCTTGCAATGTGTAAACATCGTGTGGAGACTTGGAAGAGAACCAATGCAGAGTAGTAATGTGTAAGGCCATGTGCACGAAGACCTATCGCAACAATCACCGATAAATCATATTCAATTGGGTTGGTATTGTCAACACGTGACACAACCTTCGTGTGAAACATCATTAATATGCCCATGTAATTTTATGTATGCCGATTATTATAATTGTATGTATGCTAATTAATATAATTGAAATAGGTCGGCGTGCGAGTCAAGAACCTGTATGCACTTGAGGTACAAGATGCATGAAAATCCTTGAGGAGCAAGGCAAAGTTTAGAAACTTGGTGGTTGAGAAGGAGCATGAATTACCTCTCAACATGCAGCCTCATAAGTAACCTTATCAAGTTGTGGAGCAGCCACAATTACAGAAGCAAAGAGGAGACCGAGTGGAGGCATCCACTTAGGAAGAGACCTACAGTAGGGGGAATTTCATGCCAAGTGGGAAGAAGGAGCACATGCATCCATACCTTTAGGGGTGAGGTGGGGCAATATGAAACCTTAGTCCAAGAGCTTCATACATTGGGGTAGGATCCATTGAGGTGTTTTTGTCTTTTGGATCATTACCTTTCTATGGGCGGCCCACAATATTCAGTACGAGGAGGATCAATGTCGGTTAGATACAAAGAAGTGTAGAGAAGTGTTGACAAAAATGTAGAAGGCTTAGTAGCAGACTTAGCAACAACACAATTTTCCTAGTAGAAAGTTAAAGACATGGTTCTGTGTATTTTGTTTGGATTCATTTTGGCTACAGATGTTGCAGTAGCAACAACAACAATGACAATATTTGCATGTAGAACATTCCAACGCTACCAAATCGAGATAGAGTTGAATTCCTTTCTTGTTGAAAGGGAGTGTTGAAAGTAGCAACAAGAAATTTTAAAAACAACATCAAGAAAATACTAATTTAATTTGTCCTTGATTTAATTAGGAATTAACTTGTAATTATAATTCTCATAACAAATTGTAACAGTTAACTAAGTTAATTTGACTTATATGGGTAAGTAAATTCAAGTTGGGAGTCTATCTAGAGTCATGTAGAGTGATCCCTCAATTGTAGGGGCCCAAGTTGAGTTATTATTGAGTTGTAATTATTTAACTCACTTTAACTGAGTTAAATTAAGTTAAACTAATTCTAACTAATGGAGGAACTAATGAGAGATCCAGTGAATTAATTTGGATTTAATTCACATGAAGTGATCAATTAGATAACTGATAATTCACTCATAAATCACTCATGCATGTCAGTTCTGAGAAACACCTAGTTGATATTTGAGTTCAGGGACAATATACTATCGGTTGTAAAATCATCTAAATTAAATCGATGGTGCATGCAATGAGAGAAAGGACTTTAGTTGTGGATTTCCCATAAAATTATTGTGTTTTGTGTGATTTAAATTCATCATTTTTCTGCTTCGTAATTTCATCGATCAATTTTTGTTTCTACTGATGAGCAGAGTATATTCAGGTCAATTGTTTTAGCATATTAAAATCTGCAGTTTGAATCTACAAGAAAATTCTACATAGTATCTAGTGTTTCTTTTTCTAGCACTAGGAGCACAAGTACTTCAGGAAATAAAAAAACTTCCTAGAGATAGCCTCTGGGTTGATTGTAGACCAGTGCCTAGGACATCTTAAGAGAGTGCTTGACATATTTCAGAGTAGAGGCATGCAACACTTCAGTTATGTCACACAAATATAGATGAATCATAAGGGGAGTTTTGAGGTCTAAAATGGTCCTCCTAAGGAAATTATAAAAAAATAGTGGAAATATTAAAATAATAATAGATTACATCATTGAATTTTAGAGAGAAAAAAAAAATTCATCTCATATTTTCAACATATCTCCCTATGGGTTTACTCAAATTTCGAACGGAAACACTTGTTGGATGCATAATTTGATTCCTCATCAAATAATTACCCATGTTGCATGCTTTCGGTGCACCTTGCTACACAAAAAATGATAAATACACGACAAATATGATTTTAGTCACATTTTTTTCATGTATTTATCATTTTCTGTGTAGCAAGGTCCATTGAGACTAGGCAACATGGGTACTCCTTGGATGAGGAATTAAATTTCGCATCCAATGAGTACTCCCACTCAAAATTTGAGTAAAATTTTCTACAGACAAGTTGAAAATAAGAGTTGAAAAAGTAGTTTTATTATTTTAATATTTTTTAATCTTTTTACATTTTTACTCCAAAAAAGGTGAATCATCCCCCATGGTTGACATCATAATATTGAATCTCAATTGTTCTTATAAAATTTATTTTGGCTGTACATTTTTCTTAGGAGGCGCATTTGAGAGCTCAAAATAACCTTAATGTTGATCTAGAACCATTCATAAAGATACCAAATTGAATGCAATTGATATACAAGAGTACTTAGGAAATAATCTTTGATTTAAGGTGGCCAAATAAGGTCCATAGCTTGCAACAATTTAGTGGTTAAAACATATGTAAATTGAGAGAGATAATAAAGGAGGAATTTGTCATATAGGGATTAAGACACAAGAACCCTATATGTCAAGACTTAGAGACAAACGAGAAAGTGGCGATGCTATGAACTGCTGAGATGCATGGAGCACTTTTGAAAGACTAGATTTTGCAACTTGAAACAAGCATTATCCACCACTGTTTATGATCTAAATGTATCTGTATCTAAAGGGAAACACAACTACCCGCTACTATGACATGCAATCTATGAAGAATTGAAAACATATATGAAAAATAGAGAGAGAAGAACATACTACAATCCAAATCAGTTGGAATCACCATAAACATTGTATTAATCTCTTCAAGAAAACTAGAATACACCAAGCTTCAAGAAGGCCTTGATGAAAACAGGGATGGTCCCGTAGACGAGTCGTCTTTCCCAAAATTCTGAACCCGTGTTAAGTGTTTCTTCCTTCCTTTTATAAGGAGAGGGAAAACTAGGAAATTAGTTACAAAAATATCTAAGGCCTTCGCATCGAGTTGTCTACATGAGTAGATGTCTTAGCAGGTAGGCTCTATCACAATCAATTATTATAATAGAAATATGTTGTTTGTTAAAATAAAACAGACTAACAAAACAACTAAATAACAAACATGTGAAATTGAAATGATGTTTTGTGAAAATATCTCCTTGACACTTCCTTGGATGGCCTCTGGTCTAACCACATTTTTGCTGCATCATCCCTGACATGCTACAAGTCAGTTCCCTGTCTCTTTCGGTCTCAAAAAAACTTCAATTATTTACTTACAGGAACCAGGAAGTGGTTCTACATATGATAAATCATGAACATTGCTGCCAACTTCTCTGTCCCTCTATCCTTTAGGTAGAACACCATCAAGGCCATGAAATGCATTGTTATACTGTCATAAGATGATATCGGGGATTCTCTAGTATAATACCTTTATACTATAAATGTTACAATACATCGACATCTGATCCCTTTAGACCCCTTTGGCTTCGAGCCTTTTCAGTACTTTACTCTTTAAATACCTTAGGCTCATGCTGCTTTATATTATGTTAGGTGTATGAATAGTGAGGATGGGGATCGATTCTTTGGAATACAATATCACTGATGGTCCCAATGGTGGCCACTATATAGAATTTGTGATCCCCAAATGTCGACCACCTTTTGCTATTGAGCTTTTGGTTCTTCTACTTTTCCTACGACCACAGGACAACCCGTATATCCAAGGTTTTCAATCAACAATTTGAATTTGGCGTACAATGCTTCACTTCATCGATCACCAAATTGTGATCGTTGTTTTTTCTTAACCCTTGGTCTTTTGGCATTCCTTGTGACTGTAGGTTGGCCCCCATATCAGAGCCCCACAATCAAAGGTTTTCAATCAACAATTTCCTTTTGATGCACAACACGCTTACAACTGCCAATCTCCAATGCGTGACATCAATACTGATATGTTGCAATTCCTGAGTGGTGACATGTGTCACCTAGATGTATCCCCATAGGACCTGAAAATGCCAAATCAATATGCCACATGTCCACTGTACTTCCACATCAAGGTGACATCAGCCACCACTTGTCCCTTATCAGAATCAATCATATTAAACCATGTGCCCCTATAGGAGAGAGGAAAGACCCAACCTCTTATGGTTTTGTGAATGAATTCCTTTGTAATTGCTTCTTTGGACATTCTTGGTGCTTTAACACTGGAGGTTCAATCCAAGGGAATTTAATCGCAATCAAAAATTCATGCGAAATCGCAACATCAAAATGTTGTCACCTGTTTGATCGCTAATTGTGATGCACCAATCTCTTGATGCTCCAATGCCTTTGACCTATGATATGCAAGATCATTGATGTGCGCGATCGTTGATATGCAGGATCAGCGATCTATGAGATCATCGATATGTCAGGAATTGAGATTTTAACCTTAGGCATTTTCTCCTTGTTTTCTGGTTTTATAAAAGGTAACTTTGATATTCTCTAACTTTTGATTCCAGAGTCCACTTGAGGAGTTCCACATACCGTTGGAAAGATTTCAAAAAAAAAATCATTTAAGGGACTCTGACTTAACTTTGAAGGCTTCTATGGCTCTAAGGATGGCTTCAAAATTTTCTATTTTTTTGTATGTTGGTCAGCTAAAAACAAATTTTGTAGTGAGGGACAACATTGGCTCCAAATGGGGACAGTGCCTTGCTATCAAGCTGCTTAATACCTGTAGACTAGTAGCCTTCACCATTAGTCATGAAGTCAAAAATATAATGAATCTATAAAACCAAAAAAATCTCCATGGAACTTTATTTGTTTGGAGTCCTTTCCTCATCCCACTAAAATGCAGAAAAGTAAATTCTAAAAATTGGAAAATAAATGCTCAGATAATGAGCTTATTTATATACAACTTCTACTTATGTGTTGGGAATCAATTCACCTAAGTGAGTTCATCCCTCAATGGTTCTAGGTCAGCATTTTGGTGCTAGACCTAATGCCTTCATGCTGCTGAAATTTAAAAATCAAAAAAATCATGCAATTGTGAAGCAGGAGGTCGTGTATTAATAGAGTGACATAAAAAGGTGGGGTGGATGGATCTTGCTACTCAACATGTGGTCCATAGACTACCATAGGCCTTTTTTCCTGTAGGTTTAGACTATCAAGGGGTTGGACTGAAGTGGAAGGAAATAAAAACTAAGAGACTTGGGCCTTGTACGTGGGTTGTTTCAACATATCAAATAATGGGACTGGGATATTGACCTTTTCAAGTTCTTTTTGGAGGTTAAAGAGTGCATGGATTTTTTTCCCGTGCTAGTTTCTACAAGATCCTTTTCTCTTTTAGGAATAGTTTTAGTGGGAGGGGGTGACTTACATTCTTTAATGACTTCAGGATGACAACTATTTGGGTTGGAGGAATCTTCCTTTCTTGAGATCGCTGGGTCTATATGTCTATTTCCCATGTCAGCAGACTTAGGAGGCTCTTGTGAAGAATTACCTTCATTCTAGTCTATTGTTCTTGATCTCTTTTTGGATGATCGTAGATCATACTTCTTGTGTAGTTAAGCCTACATGAAATCTGTGAATTGTTTGCAGTAGTCATCGATATCCTCATCGTCCAATGTGGCATGGAGCTCTTCCTCCTCTTGATATGTCCCGAGTTTTTTTTTTCTCATGGGAGAAATAGGAGTACAAGTTTCCCTAAAAATTTCTTGCATCCGGTGATGGTCATCTTCTATGGAAAATGGAGGATGAATATGATTTTGTTTCTCTTTCCCCTCCCTTTGCATTAATTGTAGGGGAGGCCTTTTATATTGGGAATTGTATCCATGATTGGAAGATGGGATGTTCTGTCTCTGGAGGATTTTATTATCTAGCTCCATCCTTGTTAGTTTGCTAGATAAGTTATTTATCAACTTCTCCATTACCTCTATGCTTTTTTCTTAGAATTATCTTCCACTTGAGTAAGGTGTCCCTTCCTTCTCCCTTTTCTTCTCTCCTAGATTGGATTTGCCTCTAGACTTTCTAGTCGTGGTATAATTCGCTTCCACCTCAAGAGCGTCGGTTTGAATTTGATCTAAGGAACGATACTTACTCTCTCTCAGTGTGAAACCAAATTTTGAATCAATAGCCCCAACAAAGACTAATTTGGAAGCCACCTGTGGGGGTTTAATTTCTGTAGATAGATTGTTATACAATTTATTAAATATTTTAATAAAATCGGAGATATCCTCACCAAATATCTTCTTGATAGCATTAAACTCTGTGAGTATGTATCTGTGGTATATCTACTCTCCCCACTTCTGCAGAAAGGAATTCTCCATCTCCTACCAAGTTGTAATAAAATTGTTGGGAGAGGATTTGAACCACTTCTTGACTTCTTCCACCAAGGATATGAGGTAGAGTCTCAGCACTACATCATGATGCTCTACATTCTATTTTCTACAAAGGCATTGAATATCTCTATGTGTCTTTGAGTTGTGATGTCGATCTCTTCATTATACCTGGGCGGGAGCTTGAGATAGTCTTGTTGAATTGCATTTAGGGGTTGAGGTAGATTTAAGAGGGCATATTTGTTTAATAAGAAGCATGGGACAACCATTTGGATTAGAGATGGAGGTGCTTCTTGAATTATTGGAGGATCTTGAGGGATAAATAATGGTAAGACAATAGAGTGACAACGGAATGATGAATTGTTCACACTGTGGGTGAGGCTTCTTTGGAGTGTGTCGTTAATTTCCTCAACTTCTTGTTTGACCTCGAAGCACACAATACTAAATAGATGACCACCTTCTAGAGGATATACTAGAATTCTAGGAGGAAGTTTAGAACAATGGATTATTGTCCTCTGTGAACTAGATCTAGATGTTTTAGGAAATGAAGAGATAATCATATCAATATTTGGAATCTTTTATTTCCAAATTATTTTGGAGATTATTCTTTTGGGGTTAGATACAGAGGGATTACTTTTTTGTGAGGTATCTAAGCGAGTATGGGATCTATGATAAGCCAGAATGATTAGCTAGGATTTTAGACAGTGGGGTTATCAAGGTATTTATGATAATATTGAAACAATGGAGTTTCCAAGGTATTTATCATAATAATGAAATAGTGGAGTCACCAAGGTGAGAGATATTCAACCCAGACTTCCCTTGCTCACCTAACAGAGTGAATGTAAAGATTATTTGTACCTAGAGAAAAGTATTTCACAATTTCATTCCTCGGCAATGACACCAAAACGATGTTGTCATTGCTGAGACTATCACACAATGGGTATTCAAGCAATGGAGTTGCCAAGGTGAGAGATATTAAACCCACTTCCCTTGCTTACCTAATAGAGGGAATGTAAATATTTGTCACACCCAAGGAATAATATTCTAACTGTTCCCCGATAATGGTGCCAAAAAGATGTTGTCTTTTTTTCTAGCACTAGGAGAACAAGTACTTCAGGAGATAGAAAGGTTCCCTAGAGACAACCTATGGGTTGATTGTAGACCAGTGTTGAGGACATCTTAAGAGAGTGCTTGAAATATCTCAGAGTAGAGGCCTCCAACACTTCATTTATGTCACACAAATACAGATGAATTTGTTGTAGGACAATTCATAAAGATACTAAATGGAATGCAGTTGATATGCACGAGTACTTAGGAAATAGCCTTTGATTTAAGGTGTCCAAATAAGGTCCAAAGCTTGCAAAAATTTAGTGGTTAAAACATATGAAAATGTAGGGAGATAACAGAGGAAGAATCCCTGATATATGGCTTAACACATAAGAATCTTATATATCAAAACTTATAGGGAAATGAAAAAGAGGGCATACTATGAACTGTTGAGATGCATGGATCGCTTTCTAAAGACTTGATTCCCACCTTGAAACATTCCTTATCCACTGGTGTTTCTAATTTGAATGAAGTTGTATCTCAAGCGAAACACAGATATATGCGACTATGACATGCAATCTATGAAGAATTAAAAACATATACGAAAACTAGACAGAGAAGAACATACTGCAATCCAAATGGGTTGGAATCACCATAAACTATGTATTAATATCTTTAGGAAAATGAGAGCACAACAAGCTTCAAGAAGGCCTTTATGAAAACAAGAAAGGTCACGTAGAACACTATTGGGGCCATGAAATGCATTGTTATACTAAATAAGGCAATATCAAGAATTCTCCAGTATAAGCCCTTCATATTATAAATGTTATAATACAACAAATTATGATCCCTTTAGGCCCCTTTGGCTTTGATCCTTTTTAGTACTTATGCTTTAAAGACCACGGGCTTATCCCACTTTATATTATGCTGGGTGTGCAAATAGTCGGAACGAGGGCCAATTCTTTGGAATACATCATCATTGATGGTCCCCATATTTAACACATGGGACCACATGCTCAAGCACATGGGGTTTTATAATATCACGATATGTGATTTCATGACACTACCTTTGGTGGCCACCCTCTAGAATTTGTGATCGTCGAATGTCGATCACCTTTTTCTATTCAATTCTTGGTTCTTCTGCTATTCTCTCAATTGTGGGCTAGCCCCTATATCAGAGGTTTTTAATCAATGATTTAACTTTGGTGCACAATACTTCACTTTAGCGATCGCCAAACATCGATCAACTTTTCTACTTAACCCTTGGTCCTTTGGCGCTCCTTGTGACTGTAGGCCATCCCCCACACTGGAGCCCCCCAATCGGAGGTTTTTAATCGGCGATTTCCTTATGAGGCACAACATGTTGCAGCCGTCAATCTCTGATCTCTGATGCATGACATCATTACTTCCACATGGCGCTTCCTGAGTGGTGACACGTGTTACTTGGATATGTCGGTATAGGACCTCAAAATTCTAGATCAGCATGCCACGTGTCCACCATACTACCACGTCAAGGTGCCGTCAACCACCACGCGTCCCTTATCAGAACAAATCATATTCACCCACGTGGCCCCCTAGAGGAGTGAGAAAAGGCCTACCCTCTTCTAGTTTTGTGAATAGAATTCCTTTGTAGATGCTTCTTTGGACTTTCCTGACTCTTTAACACTGGAGGCTCAACACAAGTGCATTTAATGGCAATTAGAACTTCACGCAATATCACAACTTTAAAATGTTGTCACCTATTTGATTGTCGATTACGATGCTTTGATGCCTTTGACCTCACATACGAGGGATCACCGATGTGTGGGATGACCAATATGTGAGATTGCCAATGTGTGGGATCGCTAATATGTCGGGACTCAGGATTTTACCCTTAAGCATTTTCTCCTGATTTTCTATTTTTCAAAAGGGAAATTTTGATCTTCTCTAACTTTTGATTCCAGAGTCCACTTGAGGAGTTCCATATACTGTTGGAAATCTAATTCTGAGATCTATCCATTTGAGGGGGTCCAATTTAGCTTTGAGGGCTTATGTGGCTTGAAATATGGCTAAAAAATTTCCTTTTATTTTGTACGTTGGTCAGTTGAAAACAAATTTCGTAGTAAGAGACAACAGTATCAGAGCTAGATTTGTAGAAATTTCTACACCAAAGGCCACCTAGAGACCATAGAGCGAAGTAAAAATCCACCACACGAAAGAGAAAAGGAACCAAAAGAAACACCCCAAAGGGTTTCCTAGAACATGCCTAAGATAAAAGGCATCAAAATCAACATTTCAAAGTGTTGCTTATAAACCAAAGAACGAAGTGGCACTGTTAGAAAAAGTTGAAAACACTGTACTAATCATGGTCTAAAGAAATAAAAGTTGGAGTCTGAACATTTTAATCGGCTTGAGGATCAATAATATCTCGAGAAGCAGAATCACTAACAAAGAAGCACTTCACCTTTTCCAGACAAAAACTGTTGTCGGTTGGAGGATCAACAAGATCTCGAGAAACAGAATCGCTAACAGTTTAGCCCTTCACCTTTTCTAGATGACAATCAACACTATCCAGACAAAATATCATATTAATAAGCATCCTTTTGTAGAAGTGAGGCTTCTGTGATTCATTATAGTTATAAGAAGAGTTTCGGCGTAAATCACATATAGAAAGACCTTTGTCGACGCGTTTTGAACCAACTAGTGTGGTTCATCGTCAGAACAACTTGAAGAACCAGATCTAGTTCAGCATGTTAAATAATCTGAGCAGAGACTCTAACAGCTAAAAAATAACGGCTAATTTTTGACACTGGGACCTAGGTCAAATTTTCTTGATATTATTTTTATTATTATAATTATATTTGGAACCAAGTTAAATTCGTTACAAATAAATGAATTAAAGGCTAGTTAGTATTTTTATTTTTATTAATTTTTATATTAATAATTTTATATATATCTATATATATTATATATATATATTTATATATATATATATATTATATATATATATATATATAATATATATATATATATATATATATATATATATATATATATATATATATTATAATAATAATATTAGGTTGTTTAAGCGAAAGTTAGGGTTAAAAATTATTATATACATAACTACCCAAAGTTAGTTTATTTGTTTATCAAAATAGTTATTATTTATTAATTATTATTATTATTATCTATTAATTCTTTAATTTTATTTTTTGAATTAAACTATTCTATTATGTACATGAAGCCAAGATACAATTACATTTGAGCTGACAGAGGGATCCTTCTGCCAGAGATAATGGTAGAGAGGATCAACCAGGTGTAGCCAGGAGAAAGACTGCTTGTTGCATGCGTTTAAGATCCAAAAAATTCCCACGCAGGGGAGAACCTAACTGACATTCTTGCCAACCACCAAAACAGACGACCAGACCCATATGATTCAAAAAATTCCCACGCGGGGAGAGCCAAACTGACCTTCTTGCCCAGCCCCAGAACAGAGGACCGAACCCCAAAATAACCAACTCTTCTGCTCAGCATTGGCAGAATACCTCTGAGACAGAATGACATGAATGACATGAATAGACAAGATGACACTTAGACAACCAGAGACAAGTGGACAGAGAGACCTGACCGAGGAGACCATGAACGAAAACCAGAACCAAACAACAAAACCTGAATCGAAGCAGCGAGCTATTCCTCTGACTCCTCCTCCATGATTGGACAAGGTCTGTAATAATCCTCGTCCTGCACCATGGCTTCAGTGTCCACGACCGCTACAGGTTGACGCTGGCTGCTTTCCCTCTGCAGATTCGGCAATTCTGCAGCTTTCCCTTTGTCTGCCTGGGCCAAATTAGCTTCTTGGGCCTCGTCCCTCGGAGGAGAAAACTCAGGCGGAGCACTGGAGCTGCCATCATCCACAGGTTCATCGATGAACACAACGGAGATGTGGGCATTTATGCACGGGTGGTTCAGGTGACTTTTGAAGGAGAAGATAGCGGAGCCAAAGAAGGGAGCAGACGAGGTCCCAGGGGAGCTTGCCTCCATGAATTGGCTAGGCCGGATAGGATTGACGGCTGTAGACACAGGTGACAATGAGGGCAGTGGCAAGGTTGACGGGTCTCCTCATCAGCCCGGCGCCGCGAGGTCCCTCCTCTGCTAGTGCCACGACGGCTCAGCAACCTCTGACGCTCTCGGACCATGTTAGCAGGGTAATGCAGAGAATAATCAACCTGGACGAGCAGGCCTGGGCAATAACAGAACAGGGCAGAGCCCGAATTAACCAGGACCAGCAACCGAATTAACCAAGATTCAGGCCAAGTGTATATAGGGATGCAGAGGGGCCTCTGTTTATAGAGCTCCCTGCCCTTCCTCGGAGGTCATCTGCTATTAAGGTGGCTATCAAATCCATAGCAGAGCTGAACTGAACAATGCAGTCAAGCGAGGCCGGGGTGTTAATGCACCCAGACTGTCGTCCTGTAGCTATTAAAGCCACCTTCTGGGATTGACTTGCTCCACCACTTCCCATGTCAGCATGGCGCATGGTCGGCATGTGGCCTCCATGAGGCCCCTGTCCCATCAATCGCCTTGGACTAGCTGGCACCCACATCCGGGGGGTTGGCTTCATTTTGAACCAGGTGATTGCATTCCTGAGCTTGTGCATGATTCTTTAGAATATCTGGAGTTCCTGCCTGTAGGGTGAGCTCGCTTTCCATGCAAATGTTGGCCATGAGATCAGCTACTTTGTTGCCTTCTCTTCTTGTGTGATTGAAGGTGATGGCTTTGTTGTTAGATAATTCTTGCTCCAATGCTTCCAGTCTTGCTTCCAGCCTCCAGCTCGTGGCAATTCTTTTTGCATGTGAGCCATTCAGGAGGTGCTTAGCCATGTTGATCATGATTTGGGAGTCTCCTTCTACCTCCAGGGGGCTGAAGTTGTTTTGCCTAGAAAGAATGAGTCCTTGCCAGAGACCTTCCAACTCAGCCGAGTTATTTGTGTCCCATCCAATATTTCCATAATAAATCTGTAGAGGCTTGCCTTCATGGTCTCTGATTATTCCACCGTAGCCCGCTTTCCCAGGATTGCCTTTCGAGGCCCCATCAGAATTGAGTTTGAAGGAGTGCTCAAATGGGGCTATCCAAGAGGTCTGGCCTGTTCTACTGCTTTTGTGTTGTGTTGTGGTGTAGGACTGCTTGGGAAGTTGTAGGTTCCAGTTTTCCCATATGGTTTTCTTGTTGTCTTGATTTGGAAGATCTTCCTTGTTCCATGATCTAAGCTTCAAGGTTTCTTCTAGATTCCCACAGACCTTTCGCCATAAGACATCAATCAAAGAGTACTGATCTTTAAATATCATTTTGTTTCGTTCTTTCCATACATTCCATAGAAGCAATCCAGGAAGTAAACGCCATAGGTGATTGAGAAGTTCACATTTATATGGATGCATTGGCCAGTGTCTTAATGTGTTTGTTATGTCATTTGGAAGCCTGCACCTTCTTTCACTCCTGAAGCTTGCCTTTTCCCATATTTGGTTGGCGAAGGGACAGTCATCCAGAAGGTGCTAAATAGTTTCCTCTTGAGATTTGTAGTTTACACACATGGAGGGACTATGATAGTTTCTTCTTCGGATTTTTTCCCAGGTTAGAATTTTTTTGTGTCCAACCAGCCATAAAAAGAGTGAAACTTTTGGCCAAGAATCAAACCTCCAAATTTTGGACGATATTGGATCTAACGGGGTGGGGTCTGTGCTTACAATTTTGTAAGCCTCTGCAGTGGTGAATGCCCCTTTAGGCCTATATCCCCATCGCAAAATGTATATGTCCTCTGATTATCTGATGCTTCTTTGTCTTAGCTCTTTTTCCAATTCGGTTGTGAAAGGATAATCCTCATTCCTGGTTCGCTGGATACCTTGTTTCCACTATCGGTATCCTTGCTCTTGTTCCTGTTCTCAATACTCCCATATTTTTTTCTGTTGTTGGGCCCCGTCAAAGTAATTGGGAGGGATATGTAGGAGTCCATTTAGCTTTGGAATTTGGTTCCAGGCGTCCGTCCAGAATCTAGCAATTCGGCCATTTCGGACTTCCCAAAAACTGTGCTGCTGAATCAACTGAAAGTGTTGTCTAGCCGCGTTCCATATCAACGAGCCCTAGATGTTGGGTATGTATCATATGAGTTCCTCCTGTGGCCTGTTGTTGGCATACTTAGCAGTCCAGATGATAGCCCAGGGTTTTCCAGGTGAGGAGAGCCATTGCCACCATATTTTAGCACTCATGATTGCATTGCTATGATTTGGGTTTGTCAGTCAAATACCTCCTTTTTCCTTGGTTGTGCAGACAGTGGTCCATTTTACCAGAGCCCATTTACGATTGGTAGATGTGTTTCCCCAGAGGAAACCCCTTTGTAAGTCTCTTAGTCGTTTCAGGACCCATTTGGGGGCAGCCAAGATTGAGAACATATAGAGCAGCATTTCCTGTAGTACTGCTTTTATGAGCACCACTCGACTGGCAATGTTCAGGGATCTATATGTCCAGAGGTTGAGATGCATTTCAAGCTTTTCCAGTAGCCTTCGCCAGGCAGAGTGCTTAATTGCTGAGGCAGTTAGGGGGGCGCCAAGATAGTTGGAAGGAAGAGAAGCAATGGGGAAGCCCAAGATTCTGGAAACAACAAGATTGACCACTAGCTGGGTATGAAAGAAGAAGATTTATGATTTAGACTTGTTGATATTTGTGCCTGAGGCCTCAGAGAAATCATTGAGCAGGGATTTGAATCGGGAGGCTTCCTATACAGAGGGGTAGCCAAAGGGCATGTTGTCATCAACAAACTGCTGGTGTGTTATTGCAGGGGAGTTGTGAATGGAAAGACCTTTGAGCTGCTGAGAGAGGTGGGAGTGCTTGATGAGGCGACCTAGACCTTCAGCCATTAGGATGAAGAGAAAGGGCGATAGGGGATCGCCCTGCCTAGTACCCCTGGAGGGCCTAAAGGGTTGCGACGGGAAGCCATTGACAAGAATGGAGAAAAAGGAGGAAGATATGAGACTCATAATCCAACGAACCCACATGTGGGAGAAGCCGAAAGCATTGAGCATTTTTTGAATATAGGTCCAGCTTAGTTTGTCAAAAGACTTGGAAAGATCCAATTTCAGAATCATACCTGGCTGCCGAGTTTGCTTGAGAGAGTGGATGATCTCGTGTGTTAGGATTATACCGTCCAAAATCTGTCTGCCTTCAACATAACTCGACAGTTCAGGAGAGATAAGCATCAGGAGGAGAGGTTTCAGCCTGTTGGCTATTACTTTAGAGATCACTTTGTAAATGACGTTGCATAGAGCATTCGGTCTAAATTTTGTCTAGCGCAGTAGACTCCTCTTCTTTTGGGATTACTGTTAGAAAAGTAGAGTTGAGAGACGGTAGGAGCCAGTGAAGAGCTCTTGATTCCTCCACTACCTCCCATACCTTGTTTTTTATCATGTCCCATAAAGAGTGAAAAAAAGTTGTGGTGAAGCCATCTGGGCCTGGAGCTTTGCCCTCTTTAAGTTGAGACATTGCAGTATCCACCTCCTGTGTTGAGATAGGTTTTAGGAGTAGTTCATTGTGCTCCTCAGTTATGAGTTTTGGCACATGTTGGATGATTTTTTCTATTGCAGGTCCTCTGTCCTTGTTCTGCTCTTGATGCACCTCTTTGAAGTGTGTTAGATATTCCTTCTCAATTTCCTCATGTTGTTCGATTCTTGTTCCATCTTGCTTTTGGAGGAAGGGAATGTTGTTGTGCATTCTGCGTTGCACTGTTGTTCTGTGAAAGAACTTGGTGTTCCTATCTCCCTCTTTTCGCCACCTGATTCGAGATTTATGCTTCCATAGTATCTCTTCCTGCTTCCGTCTTTCTTCGAGCTGTGTGTGAATGCTTTGCTCTTCCGCCAGTGTGTCCGCTGTGTGAACTTCTGTAATAATTCTTTGGTGAAGGTTGGCCAAATTTTTCATTAGGTTCTGTTTCTCTTTGAAGATGTTGCCAAAGATCTCCACATTCCAACGTTTTAAGTGATACTTGAGATTTTTTAATTTCTGTTGGAATTGATACATTTTGGATCCTTCTGGTGGTGTAAAGGCTTTCCATGTGTAATGGACAAAGTCCTTGAAATCTGGGTGGGTGAGCCAAAAACCTTCAAAGTGAAAAGGTCGCCCTGTGACCTTGCCTGGACGTTGCCACTGAAGGGAGATCGGCCAATGATCCGATCCTGAGTGAGGAAGGATTGCTGCCGTGATATCTCCTCCTATCCGAATCCAGTTGTCTGAGACTAGGAATCTGTCAAGTTTGGAAGCTATATGGTATTTCGCAGTTCTTCTGTTGCTCCAGGTGTATTTACCATTGTAGAATTGTTGGTCGATGAGAGAGGCATTGTTGATGAAGTCTTTGAAGTTTTTCGTTTCCTGGTCTAGTCTGTTTCTTCTGCCCAGCTTCTCCTCCAGTTGGATGATCATGTTGTAGTCTGTGGCTGTTCAAAGTTTCTAAAGTGTGGAGTAACTCAGCGTTTTTCCTTGCATCCTGTGGGAAGTAGACATTGGAGAGGAGCCCGTGCATATTGGTACCCAGAAGATGAAAGTTGGCTTGTATGAAGTGGTGAGAAGCATGAAAGTCTGTGAGGGATAGCACTTTCGCATCCCAAGCTATGGCAAGCCCTCCCGGAGCTCCTGAGGCGTCCACCGCTACTGATTGACAACCTATCCAAGCTTTAGAAAGGATTCTCTCTAAAGTGTCACTGTTACATTTAGTTTCTTGCAGGAAACATATTTTGGGCTTTTCCAGCTTTATCATGTTTTTTAGGATTCTGAGTTTTCCAGGGCCATTTAGCCCCCTTAAATTCCATGAGATTAGCTTCATTACTCAACATTTGTGGATGGTTTGTAGTACTTCATCAGCTTTGCATATCTGCCTGAATCTACCAAGATTTTCCCAACTTCTATAGTTTGCTGGAGCTCCGTTTTCCGACCTCTTTTTTTGAAATCTTTTGTTCTAAGCCCACCATCCCAATGGCTTCATGGCTGTATGCCAAGTTGTCTTTGCTGGTATGCTTTTGAAATTACCACTTCATACTTATTTAGCTGGAGTTCTGTGATTAAGTCGTAGTCCCTTTTTTTACATGCCATTTCCAGTTGGAGGATGTCTAGTCCTTCTAGATTTATGCTTTCCGGTTCTTCATCCATTTGTTGCACCTGAATGCCTTCTACTATCAAAGGATCCATGCTCTGGGATTGATCTACTATGCTATCCACATCCATATCTTGTGTTTTCTCTTTTAGCTTTTCATGGGTGATGGCAGGTTCGGTTTCAACGTCCTTCAGAGGTTGGGACCGAGGGAGAAGATCCGAGGGAGGAGGGTTGGGAGGAACATCGTTGAGAGGCTGAGAGATCTTATGGCTTGGATCTAGTGAGTCAGAGGCTTGGGCTAGTATCTCAAAGCTGTTACTGGTTGAGGGGGTTCTAGCAAAGTTGGGCATGGGCTTTTTCCCAGCCTGGGGCTTTTTATGTGAACATTTCCGGCTTGGAGCTTTGGTGAAGCCATCTTGGGAGGGGGTGTTGGGGGGATCTGCATTGCAATTCATGTCATTTAAAGGGTAGTCTCTAAACAGATGTCCATGGGCGTGACATTTCCGGCAACGGAAAGGTACATGTTCATAGTCTAAGGGCTGAATCCATTCATGATCATGGTGAGCGCGACTTACCGAATCCGGCAGGCCCGGTCCAGGCGCATGAAGATACAGATTCGGGCGTATGAGGTGTATCGCTAAAGCTTTGTTTCTTCGGCAGCCTTTATGTATTCCCCCAGGCCGTTTCCTATGTCTTTGAGCAGGCTTTCCTCCCAATATTCCTCTAGGAGTGAGTACATTCGTATCCAAATCGGAGCCCAAGTTAGGTCTTCTTTATCCGAGTTGAATTTGGCAACCCAGTCTCTTAGATATAATCCTGCTGAGTTGAAGAAGTAAGGACCTTCATCCATGATTCTATACTTGTCTTCCAAGCAGAGGAAGATGGTTGTGAAGAACCCTTTTGGGCCCAGTCGTAGAGTTACGTGTCCCTTGGGTTTCCATTTTGCCGCTACCCAACCACGTAGCGCTTTATCTGTTGGCCAAAACCCAATAAACTTTCCTATAAGGGCATGATCCCTCATGTACTGGATGCGTTCGTCAATCTTTTGTCCTGGTAGCTCTATTCTTGGCCTCTCAGCTACAATGGGCTTGCAGGTATTGGAGGTAATTTTTGGTCATTATTATTATCTATTATTATATTTAAGGAAAACAAAAATAAAAAATATTTAAACAAGTACTGGTTAGCTTATTTAAAACTAATTTAATTATTATAGATATGTATATATATTCACTTAAAATAATAATCTTATGTTTATTTACGAGAAAGAAAAAGATAGGAATAAGAAAAATATCCAGAAAAACCATACTATACTAACATGGTTAGTTTAAAAAGATAATTTGATTGTTTGTTAAATTACTTAATAACAAATTTATTTATTTACATCATATATATACTGTTAAGTTGTTTTAAGACAAAGAAATAGTAATAAGAGAAATATCAAGAAATACCATACTTTTATGGTTAGTTTAAAAGTTAATTTGCTTGCTTATTAATTTATTTAGTAATAGATACAAATATATCTATATAAAATGATATTGGGTTGGTAAAAAACATAAACATAAAAATAAAACCAGAAATGACGATAAAATAACAATCGAATAAATAAAATACAAATAGACCCATGCATAAATAAAATAATAATTAGAAAGGCTAATCATTCCATTAAATATCTAAATAATACTTAAGAACAAGGCTAGTAAATGACTCAGATCATTGAAAAAAAAAAAAAAAAAAAAATTAAAATCAAAATAAATTAAATTAATAACTAGAATAATATATATATCCATAAATCTAAGGTAGAATAGAACACTAATAATAATAATCATAAAAATAAATAAATAAAAGAGGAAAAAATATCTAGCTAAGAATATTAAAATGCTAACGATATATATTTATATAAAAATTATATATAAGATTATACTTAATAAGATCCCAAAGGAAAAAATCAACCGGGAAGAGCGCCAACGAGACATAGGAGGTGAAGGACGGGATCAAATCCAAAAGAACATCCCAGATCCAGGAGGAAAAGGAAGAAACGAAAGGCACATGGGGGGAATGAAGGAAACCCAACAAATAAACAAGGGGCGGGGGGAGGGCAGGGAAGAAACACTAAGAAGAAAGGGCAGGGATCCAACATCTAATTACCTTCGAGCCATCATCTATGTTGAGATTGATAGGCCTTCTCTCGATTTCAATAGCTTCCCTCAATTTACGATGATGGAACTGAGCCACTTTGGCAATAACCTTGGCCTCCTCTATACAAACATGATGCTTGGTCTTGTCTACATGCTCTGCTAAGGCTAAAGACTTTGTTCTCCCATGCCTCAGGTTAGCGGCATGTTCGCAAATTCTTTGCTGGATGGAGCGCCCTATCTCCCCGATATAGGGTGTCCCACATGAGCAAGGGATCAAATAAACACCCTTCATGTAGGGTGTTTATTTGATCCATTGCTCATGTGGGACACCCTATATTGGGGAGATAGGGCGCTCCATCCAGCAAAGAATTTGCGAACATGCCGCTAACCTGAGGCATGGGAGAACAAAGTCTTCAGCCTTAGCAGAGCATGTAGACAAGACCAAGCATCATGTCTGTATAAAGGACGCCAAGGTTATTGCCAAAGTGGCTCAGCTCCATAATCGTAAATTGAGGGAAGCTATTGAAATCGAGAGAAGGCCTATCAATCTCAACAGAGATGATGGCTGGAAGGTAAGTAGATGTTGGATCCCTACCCTTTCTTCTTAGTGTTTCTTCCCTGCCCCCCTCCCCCTTGTTGATCTGTGGGGTTTCCTTCATTCCCCCCGTGTGCCTTTCGTTTCTTCCTTTTCCTCCTGGAATCTGGGATGTTCTTTTGGATTTGATCTCGTCCTTCACCTCCTATGTCTCGTTGGCGCTCTTCCCGGTTGATTTTTTCCTTTGGGATCTTATTAAGTATCATCTTATATATAATTTTTATATATATATATCGTTAGCATTTTTATATTCTTAGCTAGATATTTATTTCCTCTTTTATTTATTTATTTTTATGATTATTATTATTAGTGTTCTATTCTACCTTAGATTTATGGATATATATATTATTCTAGTTATTAATTTAATTTATTTTAATTTTAATTTAATTTTATGATTTTTTTTCAATGATCTGAGTCATTTACTAGCCTTGTTCTTAAGTATTATTTAGATATTTAATGGAATGATTAGCCTTTCTAATTATTATTTTATTTATGCATGGGTCTATTTGTATTTTATTTATTCGATTGTTATTTTATCGTCATTTCTGGTTTTATTTTTATGTTTATGTTTTTTACCAACCCAATATCATTTTATATAGATATATTTGTATCTATTACTAAATAAATTAATAAGCAAGCAAATTAACTTTTAAACTAACCATAAAAGTATGGTATTTCTTGATATTTCTCTTATTACTATTTCTTTGTCTTAAAACAACTTAACAGTATATATATGATGTAAATAAATAAATTTGTTATTAAGTAATTTAACAAACAATCAAATTATCTTTTTAAACTAACCATGTTAGTATAGTATGGTTTTTCTGGATATTTTTCTTATTCCTATCTTTTTCTTTCTCGTAAATAAACATAAGATTATTATTTTAAGTGAATATATATACATTATCTAAATAAATAAATTAAATTATTTTTAAATAAACTAACCATTACGTTGTTTAAATATTTTTTTTCCTTAAATATAATAATAGATAATAATAATAATAATTAATAAATAATAACTAATTTGATAAACAAATAAACTAACTTTGGGTAGTTATGTATATAATATTTTCAACCCTAACTTTCGCTTAAACAACCTAAGTTATTATTATAATATATATATATATATATATAATATATATATTATATATTATATATATATATATATATATATATATATATATATATTATATTATATAGAAGAATTAAATAAATAAAATACTAACTAGCTTTTAATTCATTTTATTTGTAACGAATTTAACTTGGTTCCAAATATAATTATAATAATAAAAATAATATCAAGAAAATTTGACCTAGATCCTAGTGTAAAAAATTAGCCATTATTTTTTAGCTGTTGGAGACTCTGGTCAGATTATTTAACATGTTGGACTACATCTGGTTCTTCAACTTGTCGTGACGATGAACCACACCACACTGGTTGGTTCGAAACAGGTCGACAAAGGTCTTCCTATATGTGATTTACGCCGAAACTCTTCTTATAAGCATCCTTTTAATATATTCTAAGGAAGAAAACACATTGTAACATGTATAATATTATTGTTATTGTTTTCTTTTAGTTTAGCAAATACTTTATTTTTATTTGAAAATAAAGCATAAAATAAAATACATTGGACTAGATATAATAATAAAGACACAATCACACTTAATAATAAACTATAACTAATAATAAAAATAAGTAAATAATATTTTATGTTTTATATTTTATATTTTTTATATTTAATCATTTTGATTTAAAATTAAATAAATATGTTTTTTCTTAAATAATGAAAAAAATTATCAATAATTTAGTTGTCAAACTAATTACAATCATCACTAGTTAGCTGCTATTCCCCTAATATAAATTAACTTCATCATTATTATTGAAAAAAAACTAAAAAACAAACACTCTTAACCAAATTAAAATAATTTTAATAAACCCAATTTTATAAAAAACATTAAAGATCACTGAATAAAAAAATTAAAAAATTAAAAATTAATTTTAATTCAGAAGATATTTAATATTTTCGAATATAATTAGGTTGTAACCTTCCTATATAGGGCCATAGTAAAATTAAACTCATCAAAGAATCGATATCAACACAAATATAAATAAAATTTAATCAATAGAGGATTAAATGGTTTAAATATTTATACCTTTAAAGTCTTGTATGTGTTAAAAGTATAAACATATGGATTTATATTTTCATTGGTTTTAATGATTAAATACGTGTTTTTTCCTATAACATATTAAATAACATAATTAAAATATAAGAGTTTTTTAATAATAGTTTTAATAGTGGTTTTATGATTAACATTCACTAAGGTCAATGTTATTTTTCAGATTTCAAGAAAATGGAGTTTAATTGTCATTCTTCAAAATCTTGTTTCTATGATTAAAGAGTAGGGAAAGAAGTGTTCAAAGATTGCAATATTTGGGTTGGCTTAATAATTCAAGAATATTGGAGGTGTGGCTGATGATAAGGAATTGAGAGTGGATGTGGGAAAGAGATGGACAACCTAAAAAGAAGTACTTTTCATCTTTCACCTTCTTAAAAACACAAATCTAAAAAATTCTATCATCTCATGGAGCCTTGGGAGTAGACCACCCGGTCTCACTCTGAAGCTCATGAGAGTTAGTTCTAATCCTAACGATGTTCATTGTATTCTTAGTGCTACTCAACATAGAGAGATAATTTTGGTTATCGAGGGTGGGGATGATCATGTCCTTATATTACCTTAGCTTCCTTTTACCCTTCAACTCCTTAGCATTCCACATCTTGTCCTTAAAACTTGAGGTAATAGTATCTTTGATACTGTCCTTGCTTCCCATGATGATCTCCTCTTTAATCCCCCAAAGGTTGAGCTAAGACTCAGCATCCTAATGCCACCCGCGCTTGAGGCACAGGTGGTGGTTTTGAATAAATTTAGAAGCAATTTTTGGGACCCTCTTGGATTCCATATTGTGAAGCTTCTTCTTTTACATCAAATATCTAAACATAGCCACACTTCTATTGGGGGACATGCCAGCTTCGATCAAGAGGACACGACAGGTAGTATTTCCCTTGATCTTGAGGTTATAGGTTATGGATTTTTTGTGGATCATCTCAATCTTTCTCCACAACTCCCTAGATATACTGCACCCCCATACTTCACATTCGTATAAGCTAATGTGGGCGACCAGAGACTCAAAGAGGAAACTTTTTTTACTCCAAATGTAAAGATCAATTATCTTACAATTGTTTTCAAGCTTATAATAAGCTTTCAAACCTCCAATAATTCTTTTCTCGATGATATAATTCCAGTTGAACCAATTCAATAAAAAAATATAATATAAGCAACTGTCATATGAAATGAGGTGACTTTTTGGCCATTAATTATTGGGAAGTTATGGTATTGGACAAAATATTATGACAATATATATTCACAATTTATATATATTGTAAGTGATACTCCATAGTTATGAATATTGTAACAAGTTTTTTAAATGTATATATGTTTAACTCATTTATTAATTATTTTACAATTATTAATAATAATAATTTAAAATAAAATTATAATTTAGTGAATTTCTAGGATTTTAAATTTTTAACAATGTTTATATCACAAACTAAATGTTTTAATGTTTATGATGGAAGGATGGATGTTTAATTTATATAGTTAAACTAATATATACAAAAAAAACTGATAATAAATTATGTTATTTAAAGTGAGTATTGAGATATTTGTTTATGATAAACATTAAAATATTTCTTGCAATAAATATTCTTAAATGCTACACTTCAATTCTAGAAAGAGAAAAAAAAGAATTATACATCTCTTTCTCATCCTACTAAAAGTATTTTACATTTTCCTAATAAAACTTTAAATTTTCATGCTTAAGAGTGGAAATCTAGGTAAGCCTTGTCAAGTTCCAATATTCACATTGCCATAATTGTTTTTGGTGGTGCTAAATTCATTTCCATAATAAAACCAAAATTCACACTTCTGTCTGTCAATTTTTTTGAATAAAATTCAACCAAATTCGAGATAATTTTTGCAATCCAAATAAATTTACCAACTTCCAATAAACTAACTCTATATATATATATATAATATATATATAACAATCATTATTTAAAAAAAAATCATTTCCATAAAAAATACTTTTAATAAATTTAAACATAAATCTAGATTAATTAAAAAATGAGAACTTTTTAGTTAAACCACTTGATTATTATTGACATTGCTTTTACAAATATGTGATGTCGATGCCGGTCTCGGAAGGGTTTGTCCTAGCTTTAGCTTTCCCTTTTCCAATCACCTTCGATTAGATAGAATTTGTTTTATCTATCCGGATGGCTTGTTGTCCTTTATTTTCCTTGTTCATAGATTTAAATCATTTTTTTTTAAATAAAATTGTTTAAATATTTTTGTTCATAAAAATAATATGTTTATTTCCAATACAATTCTCAAAATTATTTTGATAAGATGTAATTTTTATTGAATATGTATTGGAATTTTTTTATAATAATTAAGATAAAGAATTCTTATATATTAAAGTTATATAATATACTACTATAGTTATTCTATATATATATATATAATATATATATATATATATAGATATAACATATTATTCTTGTCATATGATGTGTTGTTTCTGATATTATAATAAATATTTGTTTGATAATAAGTTTAGTAATTAAAAATTAATTTATATTACGTAATTGTTTAAATTTTTATAATTTTTAAAATAATTTAAATTAAACTATAAATTATTTAATATTTATAAATTTTTTATCAAAATAAGTATTTATCTAAGTATTAAATATTGATTGTATTTATCAACTATTTAATTTACATCACGTTTAGAAAAATAAACAATATAGAAAGCTCTTTTAAATTTATGTGACATGAGATTCTGGGCTAAGTACTTAAGTCTTAGTCTAACCGGACTTTTTTTGTTTTTTTCCCTGAATAAAAATTCTGCCATATTTTGAAAAACACAACTAACGAGGATTTTTGTAAATTTAAATTATAATGGTTAAAAAGAATTCCGCCGCAATCTTTGAAAAAGTTGCTCATGTAGAGAGCTATTTGATTGGCGGTTATTTGATTGGCGGTTCTTTATTAGTACAGAAAACATAATTGAAAGGAAGGGCCGGTGATGACGTCAATTCAGCAGTTTTCTTTAGATCTCACAATAAAGGGAAAAGTAGGATATACCAACCACTGTACTCGAGCGTGAGTGGAGAAATACTGCAAGCAATGACAGATGACATCAGATGATATTCCCAGTAAAATTTATTATTGTAAATGAAAAGACAGTTAAAATAGTGACCAGAAGTTCAACCCTAGATCTAATTGCCTGTCCGTCCCACTGAATGAGTAATTCAGACTTCCCACAAGTTCCACAAGTATCCATCCTGCTCCTCTTCCTGCGAAGGCTGAATGGCGTCCAAACCTAATGCCACGTCAATTGAAGGGAATTTCTCCGAATCTATGCAGCTATTTCCATCAAACAGGCAATCCCACAAACCCATATCCCATTCCTCGGAAATTTGCTGCCTACTTTCGCTCGCTATTGCTGATTCTGAAATTAGTGATCACTGTGACGGGCACTTGTGTTCATCGCCAGCCTTATTGTTGTTATTTTGCGGAGACGGCGAATTTGAAGTCGAACTCGAGGGGATTGCGTCCCGGGCATATCTAGCAGCGACGAGCTGAATTTCTTTAGGGGAAAGAGAAGACGCTGAGGGAATAGCGGGCACAGAACTCGGGAAGTTGAATTCGGCGTTGGGGCCTCTCAGGCAATACACGGCGGCGTCGTAAGCGCGAGCGGCTTGCTCGGCGGTTTTGTAGGAGCCGAGCCATATCTTCGCTCTGGTCTTGGGCGTCCGGATTTCAGACCCCCAACTTCCCCATTTTCGCTTTCGGACTCCCTTAAATTGGGGGCGCTTCTGTCCGCAATCTTGATGTTTCCTTAAAGCATGGGAATGGTGTTCCTCGGGAGCTTTCTCCATATTTGGCAACGCAAAATCTATGGTATTGGTGAGAAGAGAATACAAACGGATTAACGATTTCTAACACGTAGCGGGGATTACTTGATGGAAGTGAAGCGAAGACTGAGTTAACGCTCAGGCAGTATATAGGTATCTGACTGCGTATGAAACGCGCGGATTGTAGGGAATAGACGAAAGTATTAATGGACACGTGTAGAAGTGATTGTAAAAGGAGTTGTGTGTTGTCCGTCCGACATAGGAAAGGGCACGACTGCGAGGGTTGACCTGTTAACAAGGGTTTTCTCGAAGTAGAAAATGGTTTCACAATGTGAGGGGGACATCATATTTTGTCCTTTTCCTTTATTAAAAAAGAGAAAAGGGTCCCGTCCCTTCGAGATTCTGTTGAAGAGAAAGGGTTAAATGGTGTTTCCCTAGGAATTTTGATTTGGAAACTCCGCTGAGTCGATGACCCATTCAATCACCGGGAATTTTATAACATATGTGGATATTTTGTTTAATTTTTTAACTGCATGGGAATGTGTAATCAATTGAGAGATCAAATTTGAATTTAGTTACCTATCATTATAATTGAATTAGCTATCACCGTATAAGAAACTTATGATTTAAAAAACATCAAGAATTCTATAGACATGCCAAATTTTTAATTATTATAGTGTATATTTTTTAAATTTTATTAGAAGAAATCAAAATCTGGCCAGGAATTTAAATCCTTATCATGAACTAATCTCTAACAAATTTTAATTCTAACTAATTTATAACAAACTTTAATTCTTATTTAATATTATGTATTTTTTTAGAGTTATATTAGAAATTAAAATATTGAACTAACTTATAACAAATTTTAGTTCTCGTTTAGTATTAATATTATTTTTAAAATTTTATTAGAAGTTAAAATCTGACCAGAAATTTAGCAAGTCTTCTCTAACAAACCTTTAATTTCGAATAATCTTTAATAAAATTTAATTCTTGTTTAATTTATTTATATTAATTGTGGTCTAATAATATAGAATAATATTTGAAGAAGAAATTTCCTGACTTATTATGAATAATTATGAAATTTTGTATAACATAATACTAGTGTAATAACAGTTTAAATAATTTCTTTTTTTTCAAAATAGTTAAATGTATTTAGTAATGAAAATAATTAATATTAGTTATTATGATAAATATAGTTATTTGATAAAAATCATATTACTAAAATAATTAATTCCTTGTAATAATAAAATCTATTTCAGTTTTGGATGGAAGTTTTATATTATATTAAAAGACTTTTTCTTAAAACCAAATCTATGAAGCACATAGGCAAACAAATTTCTTAATGTGTAATATTTTTATCATTTAATTTTATCTACTAAATTAAAAAATCTACTTATTAAAAGATTTGATCTCTTGATACTTGACAAATTCATATTTAAGATGAATCTAAACTCACTTCAAATTAAACTAAACAAAAAGACATATTCCTAATTGATTAAATAATATTTAATCTTAATTTCAAATAAAAAGTTAAATGCAACTATTTTAAATCTTATTTCCAAATAAGAAATTGAATACAATTATATTGAGCTAATTACAAAATTTTTATATCTATAAATAAACAATATATTGTAAACGAAAAGGAAGTCTGCTCGCTGGATTCCGTTGACTTTGCCAAACTAAATCTTTAACAGCTAATCTCCAGACTCGTCTCTTTTATATATATGTGGGCTGTGTATATTGAAAAAGTATTTAAGGAGAAATATCTTCGAGAAGCCGTGCCAAAAATGTGGTCCACGGTTGGAGAGAAAGGAAAACTTTCAAATATTCGACAACGTGAAAAAAAAACTGACTTCTCCTAAAAGATGGAACGTCGCTATAGAATGTTTCATTACGTGGCTTATGACGCAACACGTAGAGGAAGGGTCCACAAGGTGGATCGAACCTTGATCAGTTGTAAATTTCCTTGTGCTTTTAAAAATTTGATTTAAAAAACTATAGATTATATTTACATAATATTAATTTAGGATAATATTTTTTGCATGGATAATATTTAATATTATAAAAAAATATTTTATAATATCGAAGGTGTTTTTCTATATTATTAAATAATAATTTTGGTTTTGAAATAAAATTCAAATTGTTTTCGATTTGTTATGAGTGTTATTATTCATAAGTTTTTTTTGGTCGTAAAGGAAAATTTCTAAGGTAATTTTTTCAAACCAAATTTTAGGGCCAAAAGCTTGCTCTTCTAACTTGGAGGGCTTTTTCTTTTAGAATTCAACTATCTAGTGTCACCTCAGTAGTTGATTGTGTCTTTAGTACAGTGGTTCGATCATGAGTTCAATGGAGTTTTAAAAACAATGGTAAGGCATAGAAAGTGTATCCCTGGGCATGGAGTCAGAGAAGTTTCAAATAAATCAACAATCACTAGGATGTTGGATGTAGTGGCAGAGGCTAAGAGCAAGATAGTTATTATATTCCTAGACAACCTTGCTATCTAAGAGCAGTAATAGAAAATAATAAAAAAATGTTTAAAACAGAGCATCTAATCAAAGAATTATGTTCAATTTAGAAAAAAAAAAGTGATTCTTGAATGGTAAAGACAGAACTTGAAAATGAAGTATGAATTCCACCTTTAATACCTTCATTCAAGCATAAAGATGAAAAACATTGAATGAAAATAACATAAGTAGACACATTCAACAAGAAATGGACCAGGGCATATCAATACATGAATTCTCTGTTTGAAACACTATGTTCTTTTGATCATTAGTTACCTATTATTAAGAAATATAAACAAAGCAGATACACATATTACAACCCTTTCTCAAATTCTAAACGATTGGTTTTCTATCATTATCTGCTTTATTGAGTACTTACAAAACCATAAGCATGTTTTTAGAAACACCGTAATTAAAACAATCTCAAAATAGCCTAGTATATCTCCAATTAAAACTAAATACATTACATTTCTCAATCATCAAACAAGATGATAATATTTCGTACCTGGGAAATATGTTGTTGCTCAATACCTCGCTGAAGCTAAGGATCAAAAAATTACTACTCATATTCTACCAAGATTTTATGAATACCTTGCTTCATCATCATTCTTGGGATAGCAATTTATTCCTTGATATTTTGTGCTGATACACAAAAAGGGAATCTTGTACGTAAATCGTTCCTTTAGGGTTGTATTAACTCTAAACTGCTCCTTGTTACCTTCAAGAATAGTTTTTTCCAAAGCATGGATAGATTAACTAACATGCCTCATATCAGGAGAAAAACTAGGAACTATTGACGGATCACATGTCAGTGCCATCTCAAACAAAGAAAAATCCCCACTGAGAATATAACTCTCAGTGCTCATCCAAAATGAAACCAAAATAGTGCTGATGGATTAAATGTTTGCATTGTATCGAAAATTCTCCCAAAAGGACGTTAACTAAACAAAAAACCGCACTGTAAATGCTTCACTTGAGTCTGCTCACTACCTCCAACAAAATATCAACTTCACTATGCCTCCCTTTCCTAGTCTTCTAGGCTTTAGCAGTAAGATCTTTTCTTTGACCTTTAGGCTTCCTAGAAAAAGCATGCTTCTCTTTGCTTATGACCAGATATCTCTGAGGTGTGTTGTCTACCTCATGACTTTATGTGCTAGGCTAACATTTTGTTTGAGCTTGAAGTTTAGTCTCAATTTGTTCAGTGGTCTAGTGTATGGCCTTCTTCGCCCATAGAAATTAGCTAGTTTGGACTCCTTAACAACATATATTTTCTTTGTTTCAGGTTCATTAGCTTCAACCTCTATTTCCTCTATTGGTTCAACAACTTTTGTATGTTCAAGGAATGGCATATGAGGAGGGGATATGACTTTCTTTTCCGAAATTTGCCTACTTCTTCTCATGTAGACCTTTTCCATTTCATGAATTAAAGGAGGAGATTTTGTCATAGTGTTTTTCCTCTAGCTTTTAGTCTAGACAGATGAAGTCCCCTGCTCTAAGGTCTGGGGAAGTTAAAAAGGTTTGTTATTTTTTTCCTTTTCCTAATATCCTTAGGCTTAGGTGAGACAAATTCTCCAACCCCCCGAGAAAGAAACCGTTCCGATGTCTTGTTAATGTTCTTCATATAATTTTCAATTTATAACTTGGTTAGGCTCTTATGATAAATGAAGTGGAATGATACATCAAGTTTTTCTTTCACTTTTGCTAACATCTTTTTAAGAGTCATAAGTAGAAATAAAGGAGCATTCATTCTAACCTGTCTAGCAGTGTGAGCAAGAAAACTAAAGTGGTACATTTTGAGTCTGTCAGAACACCCTTCATAGGCGAAATAAGACTGGGTGGTCCTAAAGAGAAGGTTCCATTCATCCTTTAGCCACGACCTCAGCACATCCACACACCTTGGTCTATCCTTATACTCATCTTTTAAGCAAAAAGGAATGTCAATTCCAGCCAAAATGCAGCGTTTAAACTAGCGTTCTCCATCAATAGAGATGCATGTAACCTCTGCAAACACTTCCTCTGTGACAAGGAAGGAAATAAATCCAATAGTGACTCCCTAACCATCGAACTCTTCAGCAAAGGCTCGAGCAACCTCATCATGATAACCACTGCATCTGAAAAGAAGTTGTCCCAGCTAGCCTTTCAAAATCATTCTCGAATGTTCAGATATGCTTCAATGAGATCAGGTCCCTAGGGTTCCTCCCTATGGAACTTGCCACTTTTCCCCATAACTGCTACTATCCAGAACCAAAAACAACGAAAATGGGAGCAAGATGTGATCACAAATATGTAGGATTCTAAACTAACTATTCACCTTGGTGGATAACACAAGAAAACAGATTAACCCTATAGAATTCCTTTCATTAAATCTTGGGATTAAACATGATGTTGAAACAATAAATGAATCATACATAAGCATGATCGACCATACCACTAATTTACAATCATTATTACCCTTTGGTACCTGAAATTCAAATAAGTTTAAATGTGAACTCATGAAACAACATATCACACGATTTATTTTGTCAATGCTCACTTCTCTTGGAACCCACTCCTTTGCTGACATGTGAGCTATCAATGCTCTCTCTCTCTCTTCTCTCTTCTCTTTTTATATCTATATATATTTATATATTATATATATATATATATATATATATATATATATATTATTAATTTGCACTAACAATCGAACCATGTGTCCCTTTAACTTGATGCTTTTTGAATTTTCGTTTGACAATCCAACCGCCAACAATTTTATTCAACATTTTCAAATTAGCGGTGACAATATAACTATAAATGGACCTAAATATATTGAATAAAATTTAAAATTGTTGAACATTATACTCTGAAGTTAGCTAGAATGAAATAACAATGAGTTTGTTTTTCGTAAGAAAAGAAATTAGTGGTCTAGAAAAACAAGTTAATTGTCTAGAAATTAGATACGTCTTATAAAAATAATAATTTATCTCCTTAAAAGCCTCTAACACATTATTTAAATTGTTTTTTTTTTCTTAAATAAAAATGATATGTCCAATATTAAAATAGATTTTATTATTTCCAAATAACTAAATAAACATTATTTTTTCTACTTTATTTTACAGTTTACAATTCAAAATAGAAAACGTATATATATATATATATATATATATATAATGGGTTTCTCTAACACCCCCAAGTTGCATAAGTTACATGAATATTATTATGTTTGTTTTACTAAAAGAATATTTTTAAATGTTATTTAGCTTGATAAGGATTATGAACTGTTATTGGAAGAGACCAAGAAACACGTGCTAATTACCTAAATTTTAGGTGGTAATACTTTAAATAAAACTATTTGTTCATTTAAAAGTACAGTTGCCAAGAAGTGGTTACCCTTTGCTTGAGAAAGGTAATATAAAGAGGGGCACAGAGCAAAAAGGGGTCTGAGAGTTGGGTGGAATAAACCAGTGGGAAAAACTTACTCAAGAGAGTCAACAAAAGTACAGTTTGGAGGCTAGACCGTAGTCCCGAGGTCTTAAGTACTGACTCCATCTAGATTAGGTCCAGTATGGGAAAGATAGAAGGTGCTTGGGGGAGAGACTGGATGTGATTTCCAGACTCGTGGCTGGGAGGAGAGACCTTTCAAAAATATTGTTTTTCACAGGTTAACTGCTAAACTGAAGTAGTAAACTTCTTAATGGACCTAATGTTAAACCGTAAACATTATTACATACAATAGTCATTCGTATATTTTCTTTCAAGTTAATTAAAAGAATCTAATTGAGGAGTTATTACATGAATCATTGTTGAACTATAATTGCAATTTCACACAAAAGTAATTCATATTTATTAATACGCAACTGTAGTTGCTAATAATGGCAAAATTATTTATATATGTTAAATAGAAAAACGAAGTGCTACTGCAGTTGCTAATAAAGAATGCACATGAAAGTAATTATGATAATGTGCTATCTTTAACCATTTAAATGTTCTGAAGAATTCCATAGGAGACAAACTCATTGACAGTATAAAAAATTATTCTACCAATTTGACATTAAAGTAGAAACTAACTTTCAGAGTAGAATGAGAAAAGATGCAAAATACTGTTAAGAATACATTGGTCTTGATGAGCATGTACCATTATAAATTTAGAGAGAAAACCATAGAATCAAATTCTTGATGCATTCTACCAGGTTTAAATCAAAACATCAAAACCCAATAGAAAACAGTAAAATAGCTTTTCGACATAGTAGCTATGCAGTCGGCCAAGGGTCGTCATCTCAAAAGTCTTTATGCGTATGTAAAAAAAAAAAAAACTAACAGTCAAATGCAAGCCTCAGTTCCAAGTCACCATAGCTCACCTCTAATGATCATATCCCCAGGATATGCACATGAACGAGGCATTTACTGCCTAGGTTTCTCACATACCCCATACGAACAAAAATAAAATGTTTTGGTGAACAGAAAAGCAGTAAACAAGTATTGAAATAAACCTCAATAGCCGAGCATCGACAATGCCATTAGGGTTTGAAACAATTATTAAATATCGACTTAAAACATAAAGGATCGGCTCAATAGCCCTTTCATCTTGTAACAACTATAGATCCACAGTGGAAGTTTGCATTCAAAACCTAAGAGAACCACTGAAAGTTGTGTTCTGATATTAAAACCCTTCATTTACAAAAGAAAAACACACGACCTCATTTAACCTACTAGAGAGGCTAGTTCCAACCTGAAAGGCACTGGAGATAATGTAAGATTCTGGAAAACCTAAGAGATGAAAGATTGAACTCGAATTATCTGGAGGACAACATACCTACAAGCCATCAGAGTTTAAGGTTATTTCTAATTCTAGAGTCAACGAGAGGTTAGAATAAAGAAAACTCTATTCAGAAATAGGATAGTTATGAGCTTACCTGAAAAAGGAGTATGCCATCAATAAGTCGCCCACCTGAAAGGGAAGAATGAGAACCTTGGGTTAGGAATAGAAAAACCTGGCAAGGAGGATTGACTGTGAATCTTTAAAAGAAACCATATTGAAATTAGCAGCTTACCAATTGAAGACGAGATGGGAAGTCTGGTGACTTCATTGATCTCCGAACATGTTTCGGTCACCTCTGTATGGCGGAAGAATAAGAACCTTAATAACCTTTCCTGAGTATACACAGTCTTTGAAATTGTAATAACACATATCGATATAGTTGAATGGAGGGTTACCTGGTTCGGCACGATGGATAGGCCCTTCTGTTTTCAAACCTCGTGTAGCGCCATGGAGAAAGCCTCGCCAAAACTCATAACACAAACCCTTGTAGAGCAGTGTGGAGCCAAAGTGTGCCAGAAACAATGAGAAATGCCAACACTGATGCGGGTAGGTGTTTAGGGTAAATGCTAGCCCATCATTGTCGTTGATTCGTGAGCTAGAGATTGAGGGTGGAGGACTGCGATAGATGGCGGGCACTTATTGAGGTATTATTCCTTGGGATGTGAAAACACTACATGGAGTCTCGGTAGAGAACCAACACAACACAGTAACATTTAAGGCCATGTGCACAAAGAACTATCGTAGAAATCACCCACAAATCATATTCAGTTGGGTTGGTACTATTAACAAGTGACACAACCTTCATGTGAAATATCATTAATATGCCCATATAATTGTATGTATGCATATTATTATAATTGTATGTATGCTCACTGATATAATTGTATATGTGTTGTTTAATATTATTTGTATGTATGGTTGTTATTGTTTGTATGTGTGCCAAAATATTAAAACATAATTCAGGTAAGGGCACCATGTATAAAAGATTTTTTTTTCATTTTTACTATGTTTAATTCAGTTTGTAAGGTTTAGGTGTTACAAATGGTATCAAAGCCAAGTTCATACACTGATGCCCTTTGGGGATAGCTATGTATAGGAACTGTGTGCGTAGATTTTAATTAAAATTGCTTATATGTGAATTCAAATAACAAAAAAGGGATCACATCAACAAAACAAAACAAAAAGGAACAACAAGTACAACATGGAAAGGAACTCAAGACCACTTGAGTCACCCAGAGCAACATCTGTGAATTCTAACCCAGATATATGGATTCATCTGGGTGAAGAATCCTGGAAAGCCAATGCAGTATTACTCGAAACGGTGCAATAGTTACATGTGGAAATGACTATTTTGAACAAATAATGAACGCGTACATGTAGATCAAGAAAGAATCTTATGAAGCTTGTCCAACCGACAAAACTAGCACCACCCAAATCCCAACATAGAAGATATGGAAAAGACCCCGACCGCTCAACAATGGGAAGAAAACGCTGAGTTTGCTGAAAGAAATAGAGAAGAAGATGAGGGGCACTCAGACAATGTATTTGACCAGCGGAAGACCAAGAAGCAAAGGTCAGGACCACAAACGTAATTACGAGGAGATTTTAAGAAAATTAAGCCTTCCTTCTTTGCGGGAGAATCTAAAGAAGCTGTGAAAGCCTGGTTAATTGATGTGGGAAAATATTTCCAGATTTATCAGTATGCTAACAAACTGAAGGCAATATTGGTAGTTTATTAGTTGAGGGGAAAGGCAACTCTCTGGTGGGAAGAAATCAAGACAGTAAGGAAAATTGATGAAGAACAGGTCACATGGAACGAATTCCAAAAGCATTTCAAGGATAAATATCTAATTGAATGCTATTAATATGAGAAAGTGAAAGAATTTCACGAGCTAAGGTTCTGGATGAATACGTGACCAAATTCACATCATTACTCCACTACGTACCTTACATGGAAGAAGAAAAGGCCAAAATTTAGCATTTTATTAGCAGCTTGCCCAATTTTATGAAGGAAAAACTAGAATTTAAATATCCTAAGACAATGGATGATGCTGTCAAGGAAGGTTCGCATTTGCTATCAACAAATGAAATAAAGGAAAGAAGATCCAAAAGGAGGATCAAGAGAGAAGGGTAGAATCCTTATCCCAAGCAGACACCTGAAATTTTTTACTCACAAGAATGCACAAAAAAAGGCATTCAACGGATTCCTAGCCAGAAATCCACCCAGAACTACATATTTTGAGAATAGGTCAGCTGAAGGACTCACAAAATATGCCAATTATTTGCAACCAAAATAGCCATTACAATGTTGGAGTTGCAGACAACCCCATTATTACAAAAATTTTCCACAGAGAGCTAGAACAAAACAATTATCAGATATGCAAGAAGCATCCACAGTTGGCCAAGTGGGGAAGAGGATATCTAGAATTAATGCTACCTTGCATGATCATCAGGCTAAATTCCAGCCCACAATGATCGAATGTGAAGGTATGATTGCTAAGAAACTTGTCTCTATTTTATTTGATCCAAGTGCTAGCTTAAGCTATGTCAGTCCTAAAGTGGTTTTAAAATGTCAATTAGTAAGCAGGAAATTCTCAAAACCTTGGCTGGTACAACTAGCCATCGGCACCAAGAGGAAATTTAATGGCAAGACAGAATGATGTCCCATAACCATTTCTGAACAACTCATTTATCTTGATCTCAGTATATTTCCTTTGGGCTCTTATGACAAACTAATAAGCATGGATTGGTTGGAAAAATGTTGGTCTCTGGTAGACTGTAAACAGAAAGCTGTAAGTTTTGTTTTAAAATGAGGTCAAAGGAAGGAGCTACAAGGAATAAAAGCCAGCACCAAGCTTCACCCTATTACTTCCAATCAACTGGATAAATGCATAAGGAAAGGGTGTCAAATTTACGCTGTGCGGGTGGGATTTACAAACTCCAAAAATAAGATGACCTCACTAGAAAATATCCTTGTAGTTCAGGACTTTATTGATGTATTTCCGGAATGTATTCCTGGCTTACCCCCTAAGCGAGATATTGACTTCACCATTGAGTTGATTCTAGATGCAGGCCCCTTATCTAGAGCTCCTTATCGCATGATCCTACCTGTATTGATAGAGCCCAAATGCAATTACAAAAGCTTCTAGATAAAAAATATTTTTCCCCAACGTATCCCCTTGGGGAGCTCCTGTATTATTTGTATGGAAAAATGATGGGAACCTCAGATTATGCATCGATTATTGACAATTGAACAAACTAACCATGAAAAATAAGTATCCTTTACCACGTATTGATGATCTATTTGATTAGGTAGAAGGAGCTAAGGTATTCTCGAAAATTGATCTACGATCCGATTACCACCAAATAATAATAAAAGATTAGGACATTTACAAAAATGCCTTCTGTACTCTTTATGGCCATTACGAGTTTGTGGTATTTCCATTCAGACTCACAAACACTCCAACCACTTTTATGAGTCTAACGCACGGTATTTTCCAGCCTTACCTGGATAAGTTTGTGTTAATTTTTATAGATGATATCCTAATATATTTTAAGAACCAGGAGGAACACAAATAACACTTGAGAATAGTGTTGCAAACATTAATGGAAAACCAGTTGTATGCTAAGTTCAGCAGGTGTGACTTATTCAAAGAGAAAATTCAATATTTGGGTCACATCATATCTGCAAAAGGCATTGTCGTAGACCCAGAAAAGTTCAAAACAATAATGGAATGGAAAACCCTTAAGAATGTTTCTCATATTAGATTATTCTTGGGATTAGATGGATATTTTCGAAGATTCATTGATGTGTTTTCTAAGATCGCTTTTCCCATGACATCTTTGCAGAAAAAGGGATGTGATTTTCAATGTATAGTAGCTTGTCAGCAAAGATTTGAAAAAATTAAAGCATCTGCTTAAACCGCTCTAGTACTAAAAGTAGTAGATCCGGAAAAGTCCTTTGTAGTTTGTACGGATGCAAGAAAGGAAGGTGTTGGTGGGGTGCTGACACATGAGGGGAAGGTGATCGCTTATGAATCTTGAAAGTTGAAGGAGTACGAGCAACAATATTTAGCTTATGGCCTTGAATTGACAGCAATAGTGCATGCACTTAAAATGTGGAGGCATTACGTGTTGGGGAAGAATTTTTTGTTGCTAACTGATCATAGCAGACTTACCAATTTCTTCAACCAATCTAGCCTAAATGCTCGACAGGCCATGTGGACGACTTTCTTAAGCTAATTCGACTTTGAAATGAAACATTTAAAAGGAAAAGAAAACTGTGTGGCTCACACACTAAGCAGGAAGTTGCACTGTATCTATGAGGTCCGAATAAGCCAAGCAACCTAAAATATTCTAGAAGTCTTTAAGGAGGCAACTAATAAGAATCCAGAATATACCTTCCTCTGGCAACAAACAAGAGAAGCTCTACGTAAGGAGGAAAAATCAAAGTCTGGAATAAATTATAATAATATTCTCACTTTTAAAAACAAACTTTATATTCCAAATCAGACCTCGATTAAATTGCTAATATTAGATGAGTTTCATAAAAAAATATTGTGTTGTTCACCCAATCTATCAGAAAATGTTTTCAGCCATTAAGAGGTGGTATTTTTGGCCCAGATTGAGGAAAGATATTGCAGAATACTTGTCCAAGTGTTTGGAGTGTCAATTGGTTAAAATAGAGCATCAACATTCCACTAGATGGTTACTGAAATTACCCATTCTGGGAAGGAAATTGGAGACTATATCCCTAGATTTCATTACTGGTTTACCCCACACAAGCAAGCATCATTATTCTATTATGGTTTTTGTAGAGAAGTTGAGTAAAACAACCATTTCATACCTATGAAATCCACTTTCAAAATAGTGGAAATTGTAGAAATATTCATGAAGGAAATATTTTGCTTGCATGGGATAGCCAAGTTAGTGATTTCGGATAGAGACGTAAAATTCACATCCACCTTTGTGAAGACTCTTTTTACAGGACTAGGTATTCAAGTCCAGTTTAGTACTGCCTACCATCCACAGATGAATGGATAGACTGAATGAGTAAATCATGAATTAAAAGACATGCTATACATGTTCGCGATGCAACAACCACATAAGTGGGAGGACTACCTCCAGCTGGTGGAATTTTCATATAACAATGGCCATCACGAATCACTAGGCATGAGCCCTTTTGAGGTGTTGTACGAAAGGAAGTGTAAAGTACCCATACACTGGAACAACCCAGTAAATAAGCTAGCACCAGGTCCTAACATGCTAGTAGAAATGGAGGAGGTTGTTAAGAAGGTCCGACAAAACTTAAGGGCAGGTCAAGATAGATAAAAGATGTATGCAGATAAAAAAAGGACTTACACGGAATTCCAATTGGGAGATCATGTCTACCTAAAGGTGAAGCCTCAGAAAAGTTCCTTGTAGTGGTGGGGTTGTGCCAAATTAGTGCCTCGATATTGTAGACCATTTCAGGTCTTGGAAAGAATTGGATTGGTGGCCTATAAGCTAGCGCTACTAAGCCACATTTGGGTCCACAATGTATTTCATGTATCCTTACTAAAGAAATATGTGTATAACCCTCAAATTTTTTTGATTTGGGAAATATTCAAGTAAAGCGGTTCAGGGGAAAGAACTAGACATATACATATACATATACATATATATATATAATTGTATATATATATGTATATGTTGCAGGTCGAACCAGAAGGAGAGTTCTTGGCTGAACCTCTTCATATTCTCGATCAACAGGAAACCAACCTACAGAAGTGAACCATAACCCAGGTTAAAGTGCAATCAAAGCACTTTAGCCCAGAAGAGGCTACTTGGGAAGAGGAGGAATTCATGTGAAAGGTTTATCCTGCATTATTTTTTGAGGAGGAAGAGAACACCAAGGACGATGTTCCACATGAGGGGGATGAGATGTAACATCCCCAAGTTGCATAATTTATACAAAGATTATTAGGTTTGTTTTAATAAAAGAATATTTTTAAATGTTATTTTGCTTGATAAGGATTATGAACTGTTATTGGAAGGAACCAAGAAACACATGGGATAAGTACCTAAATTATAAGTGGTAATACTTTAAATAAATTATTTGTTAATTTAAAAGAACAGTTGCCAAGAAGTGGTTACCCTATGCCTGAGAAAGGTAATAAAGAGAGGGGCATAGAGCAAAAAGGGCTGCGGAAGTTGGGTGGAATAAATCAGTGGGAAAAGCTTGCTCAAGGCAGTCAACAAGAGTATAGTTTGGAGGCTCGACAGTAGTCCTGAGCCCTTAAGTACTGACTACATTTGGATTAGATCCAACATGGGAAAGACAGAAGGTGCTCGGGGGAGAGTCTAGACGAGATTGCTAGACTCGTGGCTAAGGGGAGACCTTTCGAAAATATTTTTTCACAGGTTAACTGTTAAACTAAGGTGATAAACTTCTTAATGGAATTAATGTTAAACCGTAAATGTTTTTACATATAGTAGTCAGTTGCATATATTCTTTCAAGTCAATTAAAAGAATCTGATCGAAAAACTATTACCAGAATCATTGTTGAACTGTAATTGTAATTTCACGCAAAAGTAATTCATATCTATTAATACGCTACTGTAGTTGCTAATAATGACATAAATATTTATATATGTTAAATAGAAAAATGATATGCTACTATGGTTTCTAAAAAAGAATGCACATGAAAGTAATTATGATAATGTGCTACCTTTAACAGTTTGTATGCTCTGAAGAATTCCATAGGAGACAAACTCATCCACAGTATAACATATTATTATACCAATTTGACATTAAAGTAGAAACTAACATTCGGGGTAGAATAAAAAAAGATGTAAAATACTGTTAATAATGCAATGGTCTTGATGAGCATGTACCATTATAAATTGAGAGAGAAAACCACAGAATCAGATTCTTGATGCATTATACCATGTTTAAATAAAAAACATCTGAACCCAATAAAAAACAGTAAAATAGTTTTCCCACATAGTAGCTACCTGGTCAGTCGAGAGTTATCATCTCAAAAGTCTTTACGCGTATGTAAAAAAAAGAAGAAGCTAATAGTCAAATGCGAGCCTCAGTTCCAAGTCACCATAGCTCATCTCTAATGATCATATCCCCAGTGTATGTGCATGAACGAGGCGTTTGTTGCCTAGGTTGGTCGCACACCCCATACAAACATAAATAATTTGTTTCGATGAACAGAAAAGCAGTAAACAAGTATTGAAATAAATCTCAACAGTCGAGCATTAGCAATACCTTTAGGGTTTGAAACAATTATTACATATCGACTTAAAACATAAAGGATTGGCTCAATATCCCTTTCATCTTGTAACAACTATAGGTCCACAGTGGAAGTTTGCATTCAAAACCTAATAGAGCCATTGAAAGTCATGTTCTGATACCAAAACCATTCATTTACAAAAGAAAAACAAATGACCTCCTTTAACCTATGATAGAGGCTAGTTCCAACTTGAAAGGCAGGGGCAATAGTGTGAGCTTCTACAAAACCTAAGAGCTGAAAGCTAGAACTAGAATTATCTAGAGGATAGTCTACCTACAAGCCATTAGAGTTTAAGGATAGTTCTAATTCTAGAGTCAACTGATGGTTCGACAAAAGAAAACTCCATTGATAAAAAAGGTTAGTGATGATATTACCTAAAAAAGGAGTATGCCATCGATAATTCACCCACATAAAAGGGAAGAATGAGAACACTCGTTTAGCAATAGAAAAACTTGACAAGGAGGATTGACTGTGAATCTTTAAAATAAATCGCATTGAAATTAACAACTTATCGATTATAGATGAGATGGGAAGTTTGGTGACTTCATTCATCCGCGAACATGTTTTGGTCACCTCCATGCAATGGAAAAATAAGAACCTTAATAACCTTTCTTGAGTATACAAAATCTTTCAAATTGTAATAACACATATTGAGACCATTGAATGGAGCGTCACCAAGTTCAGCATGATGGATAGGCCCTTTTGTTTTCAAACTTTGCAGAGTGCCATGGACAAAGGCTCGCCAAAACTCATAATCCAAACCCTTGCAGAGCAGTGCAGAGCCAAAGTGTGCCAAAAATAATGAGAAAGGCTAGCATTGATGTGGGTAGGTGGTTAGGGTAAACTCTAGCCCATCACTGTCCTTGATTCGTGATATGGAGATCAATGATGCAGGACTGTGACCGATGGTAGATGCATACTGAGGTCTTATTCCTTGCAATGTGTAAACATCGTGTGGAGACTCGGCAGAGAACCAATGTAGGGAAGTAACGTGAAAGGCAATGTGCACGAAGACCTATCGCAGCAATCACCCACAAATCATATTCAATTGGGCTGGTACTGTCAACACATGACACAACCTTCGTGTGAAACATCATTAATATGCCCATATAATTGTATGTATGTTGATTATTATAATTGTATGTATGCTAATCAATATAATTGTATATGTGTTGTTTAATATTATTTGTATGTAGGATTGGTATTGTTTGCATGTGCGTCGAAAGATTAAAACATAATTTGGGTAAGGGAACCATGCATAAAAGAAAGTTTTTTATTTTTACTATGTTTAATTTGGTTTGTAAGGTTTACTTTTTACAAATGGTATCAGAGGTAGGTTCGTACACCGAGGCCCTTTAGGGATAGCTATGTACAGGAACTGTGTACATAGATTTTAATTAAAATTGCTTATATGTGAATTCGGATAATAGAAAAGGGATCACATGAACAAACCGAAAAAAAAAAATAAAAAAATTAGCAAGTACAACATGTAGAGGAACTTGAGACCACCTGAGTCAGCTGGAGTAGCATATGTCAATGCTAAACCAGATATATGGATTCAGCTGGGCGAAGAATGCTGGAAAGGCAATGCAGTATTACTCGAAACGGTGCAGCAGTTACCTGCGGAATGACTAGTTTGAGAACAGATAATGAACGCCTGTTTGTAAAATAGGAAAGAATCTTAAGAAGCTTGTCCAACCGAAAAAACTAGCACCACCTAGATCCCAGTGTAGAAGATCGGGAAAAGACCTCGACCACTAAGCAAAGGGAAGAAAACGCTGAGTCTGCTGAAAGAAATAGAGAGGAAGATGAGGGGTGCAAAGACAATGTATTTGACAACCATAAAACCAAGAATAAAAAGTCAGAACCACAAACATGATTACAAGGAGAGTTTCAGAAAGTTAGGCCTTACCTTTTTTAGGGAGAATCTGAGAAAGCTGCAGAAGCTTGGTTAATTGATATGGGCAAATATTTCGAGATTTATGAGTATATTGTTAAACTAAAGGCACAGTTGGTGGTTTATCAGCTGAGGGGAGAGGCGACTCTCTGGTGGGATGATTTCAAGACAGTAAGGAAAATTGATGAAGCACAGGTCACATGGAACGAATTCAAAAACATTTCAAGGACAAATATCAAACTAAACACTATTATGATGAGAAAGTGAACAAATTTCATGAGCTAAGGTTGGTAACCTTACCTATGGATGCATACGTGACCATTTTCACATCATTACTCCACTACGTACCTTACATGCAAGAAGAAAAGGCCAAAATTCAGTGTTTTATTAGCAGCTTGCCCAATTTTATGAAGGAAAAACTAGAATTTGATTATCCTAAGACAACAGATGATGTTTTCAGGATGGCCCACATTTGCTATCAGCAAATGAAACAAAGGAAAGAGGGGCCAAAAGGAGGATCAAGTAGGAAGGTTAGAAGCCCAATCCCAAGCAGACACCCAAATTTTTTTATTCATAGGAATGCATAGGAAAAGGTGTTTAGGAGATTCCCAGCCAGAAATCCACCCAGAACTACATATTCTGAGAATAGGCCAGCTGAAGGAGTCACAAAATCTGCTAATGATCAGCAACCAAAGCCACCATTATAGTGTTGGGGTTGAGGAGAACCTCATTATTACAACGATTTTCCACAGAGAGCTAGAATAAAATAGTTATCAAATATGCAAGAAGCATCCACAATTGGAGAAGTGGTAAAGAGCATACTTAGAATTAGTGTCGTCTTGGACAATCATCCGGCTGAATTCCAACACACAATGATCGAATGTGAAGGTATGATTTCTATGCAACCTATCTATGTTTTATTTGATCTAGGTGCTAGCTTAAGCTATGTTAGTCCTAAAGTGGTTGACAAATGTCAGTTAGTAAGGAGGAAATTTTCAAAACCTTGGCTGGTACAACTAGCCTCCAGAACCAAGAGGAAAGTTAATGCCAAGACAGAATGTTGTTCCATAACCATTTCTGAACAACCCATTTATGTTGACCATAGTATATTACCTTTGGGCTCTTATGGCATAGTAATATGCATGGACTGCTTGGAAAAATGTTGGTCTCTGGTAGACTGTAAACAAAAAAGTGTAAGTTTTGTTTTAGAATCAGGTCAAAGGAAGGGGCTACAAGGAATAAAAACCAGCACAAAGCTCCACCCTATTACTTCTAATCAACTGGGTAAATGCATAAGGAAAGGGTGCCAAATTTACACTGTGCAGGTGGGGTTTAGAAATGTCAAAAATAATATGACCTCACTAGAAAATATCTGTATAATTCAGGACTTTATTGATGTGTTTCTAGAAAATATTCCTTGCTTACCACCCAAGAGAGATATTGACTTCACCATTGAGTTGATTCCAAGTGCAGCCCCCATATCCATAGCTCCTTATCGCATGAACATACCTGAATTGATAGAGCTCAAAATGCAGTTACATGAGCTTCTAGATTAAAAATATATTTGCCCCAACGTATCCCCTTTTATTTGTATAGAAAAAGGATGGGACCCTTAGCTTATGCATTGATTATCGACAATTGAACAAACTAACCATCAAAATAAGTATCCTTTACCACATATTGATGATCTATTTGATCAGGTACAAGGAGCTAAGGTATTCTTGATAATCAATCTATAATCTGGTTACCATGAGATAAGAATAAAAGATGAGTACATTTACAAAACTGCCTTCTGTACTCGTTATGGTCATTACGAGTTTGTGGTATTGCCTTTTGAACTCACAAATGCTCCAGCCACCTTTATGAGTCTAATTCATGGTATTTTCTAGCCTTACCTCGATAGTGTTAACTTTTATAGATGACATCCTAATATATTTGAAGAACTAGGAGGAACACAAAGAACACTTGAGAATAGTGTTGAAGACATTAAGGGAAAACTAGTTGTATGCCAAGTTCAGCAAGTGTGACTTATTTAAATATCAAATTCAATATTTGGGTCACATCATATCCATAGAAGGCATTGCCGTAGACCTAGAAATTATCAAAACAATCATGGAATGGACAACACCTAAGAATGTCACTGATATTAGATCCTTCTTGGGATTAGTCAGATATTATCGAAGATTCATTGAGAGGTTTTCGAAGATCACTTTTCCCATCACATCTTTGCCGGAAAAGGGACATAGTTTTTAGTGGACAACAGCTTGTTAGCAAAGCTTTGAAAAACTAAAGCATCTGCTTACTAATGCTCTAGTACTAAAAGTAGAAGATCCAGAAAATTCCTTCGTAGTTTGCATAGATGCGAGCAAGGATGGTGTTGGTGGGGTGATGACGCAAGAGGGGAAGGTGATCACTTATGAATCTTGAATGTTGAACGAGCATGAGCAATGATATTCAACTTACGACCTTGAATTGACAGCAGTAGTGCATGCACTTAAAATGTGGAGGCATTACCTATTGGGGAAGAAATTTTTGCTCCTAACCGATCATAGCAGCCTTACCAATTTCTTCAACAAATCTGGCCTAAATGCCCAATAGGCCAGATGGATGACTTTCTTAAGTGAATTCAACTTTGAAATGAAACATTTAAAGGGAAAAGAAAACCGTGTGGTTGATGCACTGAGGAGGAAGTTGCATTGTATCTATGAGGTCCGAATGAGCCAAGCAACTTCAAATATTCTGGAAGTCATTAAGGAGGTAGTCAATAAGGATCTAGAGTATACCTTTCTCTAGAAGCAAACAAAAGAAGCTCTATGTAAGGAGGAAAAATCAGAATTTGGAGTAAACTTTGATAATCTTCTCTCTTCTAAAAATATAATTTATATTCCAAATCAGACCTCGATTAAATTGCTGATATTAGATGAGTTTCATAAAAAACCTTGTGCTGGTCACCCAGGTTATCAAAAAATGTTTTGAGCCATTAAGAGGGGGTATTTTTGCCATGGATTGAGGAAAGATATTGTATAATACTTGTCCAAGTGTTTGGAGTGTCAACTAGTTAAAATATAACATCAACATCCCACTTGATTTTACTGCCATTAACCATTCCAAAATGGAAATGGGAGACTATATCCTTAGATTTCATTACTGGTTTATCCCACACAAGGAAGCAACATGATTCTATTATGGTTGTGGTAGACAAGTTGAGTAAAACAACACATTTCATACTTGTGAAATCCACTTTCAAAACAGTGGAAATCACCGAAATATTCATGAAGGAAATATTTCGCTTGCATGGGATACCCAAGGTAGTGATTTCAGATAGAGACGTAAAATTCACATCCACCTTCTGGAAGACTCTTTCTGTAGGACTAGGTATTGAAGTCTAGTTTAGTACTACCTACCACCCTTAAATGCATGGACAAACTGAATGAGTAAATTAGGTATTAGAATACATTATACGAATGTTTGTGATGCAGCAGCCACATAACTGGGAGGACTACATCCATATGGTGGAATTTGCATATAACAACGGACATCGGGAATCACTAAGCATGAGCCCTTTCGAGGTGTTCTATGGAAGAAAGTGCAGAGTACCCATACACTGGAACAACCCAGTAAATAAGTGAGCACTAGGTCTTGACATGATAGAAAAAATGGAGGAGGTTGTTAAGAAGGTTTGACAAAAGTTAAGGGTAGCTTAAGATAGACAGAAGATGTATGTAGATAAAAAAATGACTTAGAAGGAATTCCAACTAGGAGATCATGTCTACCTGAGGGTGAAGCCTCAGAATATTTTCTTGTAGTGGCAGGGTTGTGCCAAATTAGCACCCCGATACTTTGGACCATTTCAGGTCTTGGAAAGAATTGGATCGGTGGCCTATAAGCTAGTGCTACCAAGCCACATTCGGGTCTACAATGTACTTCATGTATCCTTACTAAAGAAATATGTGTATAACCCTCAACAAATTATTAATTGGGGGAATATTCAGGTAAAGCCATTCAGGGGAAAGAACTGGAGATATATATGTATCTATACGTACGTATATATATATATATTATATATATATATATATATATATATATATATATGTAATTGAGAATTTTTTTATGTTGCATGTTAAACCGGAAGGAGAGTTCCTGGCTGAACCTCTTTGTATTTTCAATCGGCAAGAAACCAACTTATGGAAGTGAACCATCACCCACGTTAAAGTGCAATGGAAGCACTTTAGCCCAGAAAAGGCTACTTGAGAAGAGGAGGAATTCATGCGAAAGGCTTATCTCGCATTATTTTCTGAGGAGGAAGAGAACACCAGGGATGTTGTTCTACATGAGGGGGGAGAGATGTAACATTGCCAAGTTGAATAAGTTACATGAATATTATTATGTTTATTTTACTGAAAGAATATTTTCAAATTTTATTTAGCTTGATAAGGATTATTAAAAGTTATTGGAAGGAACCAAGAAACACATGTGATAATTACCTAAATTATATGTTGTAATACTTTAAATAAAACTGTTTGTTCATTTTAAAGAATAGTTTCCAACAAGTGGTTACCCTCTACCTGTGAAAGGTAATATAGTGAGGGGCACAGAGCAAAAAGGGCTCCAAGAGTTGGGTGGAATAAACTAGTGGGAAAAACTTGCTCAAGACAATAAACAAGACTATAGTTTGGAGGTTGGACCGTAGTCCTAAGGCCTTAAGCATTGACTGCATCTGGATTAGATCTAGCATGCGAAAGAGAGAAGGTTCTCGGGGGAGAGTCTAGACGTGATTGCCAAACTCGTGGCTGGGAGGAGAGACCTTTCGAAAATATTTCTTTTCACGGGTTAACTGTTAAACTGAGGTAGTAAAATTCTTAATGTACCTAATGTTCAGTGGTAAATGTTATTACATACAGTAGTCAATCGATCTATTCTTTCAAGTTAATTAAAAGAGTCTCATCGAGAAGTTATTACAAGAATCATTGTTGAACTGTAATTGCATTTTCACGCAAAAGTAATTGAAATCTATTAATATGCTATTGTAGTTGCTAATAATGGCAGAACTATTTATATTTGTTAAATAGAAAAATGATATGCTACTATAGTTGTTAATAAAGAATGTACAAGAAAGTAATTATGATAATGTGCTATCTTCAACTTTTTGAATGTTCTAAAGAATTTCACAGGAGACAAACACATTAACAGTATAACAGATTATTCTACCAATTTGACATTAAAGTAGAAACTAACATTCATAGTAGAATCAGAAAAGATGTAAAATATTGTTAAGAATGCATTGGTCCTGATGAGCATGTACCATTATAAATTCAGAGAGAAAACTAAAGAATCGAATTCTTGATGCATTATACCAGGTTAAATAAAAAACATCGGAACCCAATAGAAAACAACAAAATAACATTTCGACATAGTAGCTACCTAGTCAGTTGAGAGTCATCATCTCAAAAGTCTTTATGCGTATGTAAATCAAAAGAAAAAAACTAACAGTCAAATGCGAGCCTCGGTACCAAGTCACCATAGCTCACCTCTAATGATCATATCCCCAAGGTATATGCATGAACCAGGTGTTTGCTACCTAGGTCGCTTGCATACCCCATACAAACACAAATAAACTATTTTGGTGAACAGAAAAAGAAATAAACAAGTATTGAAATAAACCTCAACAAATGAGCATCGACAATAACATTAGGGTTTGAAAAAAATATTGCATATCAACTTAAAACATAAAGGACCGGCTCAATAGCCCTTTCATCTTGTAACAACTAGAGGACTATAGTGGAAGTTTGCATTCAATACCTAAAAGAACTGTTGACACCTAATCATTAGGATTGGGTGAATAAATATAATTGATGTAAATAAATAATAAGAAATATGAACAGTCATCGGGAGATGAAGTGAACAGTGTCCCTCATGTATATAATAAAGACCAACCTGAAGGAATAATATGAATTGAATTTCATGGAGTTACTACCTGTCCTGACATGGTATCGGAGCCAAGTTCCTAAAATTAGTTGTAACTCCTTGTATCAGGTTTTCTACCATATTCTCTCTCTGGGCTCTCTGCCATAATAATTTTTTGTGCCCTCTTCTTTGACCATTTTTTATTCAACATCTGGTAATACCTTCTGGACGTTGCCAGAGGTGTTGGAGGATTTTTCAGTTGTAGGCATTGGAGGTAGACAGAAGAATCCTTCAGAAATCGATGGAACGATTTTCCTAATCTCTTGGCATGGTTTTTTTGTATGGTTGCAACGTCTCTTGGTTTTCCAGAAGTGGAGCAAGAGTCACCCATTTCACTCTAAGAATGTAATAGCCCTCTGTGCATCCTCCCTGTTGGAGAAATTGACAGAGCCAAAAGGGAAATGCCTGAACCCTGTTCAATGGTTCCTTTTGTGACTTCATCTTCTTATTTTTTAGATTTTTATTCAATCTCCTGAGAAGAGAAAGGCTTTACATTCTTGTCAGACACTAGTATCTACAGTTTCAGCCTCCATGATTGGAGTTTTTGGGACATTAATCTTCATATTTTTGAGATTTTGTTTTATAAATTTTGGCAAACTATGTTGGGTGATGAAATAAATTTAGATATTGCTTTTTCATCTCTATATCATATCTTCTATTGAAAAGCTCATCTTTTTTATGTAATCATCGAAGTATTTATGCCTATATGGTCTAGCACAAACCATACGCTGGATATTGGAATGCTGATGGTATTCAAGCACTCTTTGCATTGGGTTTTACCCTGTCGTTGGAATTGATCCTCGATACGTTTCAAAAGTATTGATTGGAATATTCACATAAAAGATATGCTTGCTGGTGAATTTTATGTGATAATAGCTGAGAGGGAAGCTGAACGTAGGAGCTCAAAGCTAAATGTGGAGGTTTGGTAAAAAAATTATTTGTTGTCGTCTACATGGTGCAACTAGGATACTGGGGACGTTGTTGGTATTTATGCTGTAAAGTTTTGTGTATTTACATTTTCCAGTTTAGAGCACTGTCCAATTGAATGCATTGTACAATTCTGTGTATTTACGCTGACATATATATTTTATACTTTAACATTGTCTAGTTGAATGCGTATTGACATTTGAATTTGTTGTCCAGTCATATCAGAATTATACTTTTTCCCATTAGGAGTAAGATTTTGTAGCATAAGTTTTTGTTACAATATGCTTTCAATCATATCCATTGTGGGAATATTTCTCACTAGCAAGGAGAACTATCCTGAGTGGTCCGCGATGATAAAACACACCCTCATTTTCAATGAGTTGTGGAAAGGAGTGTGCATTGTAGACAGAGACAAAGAGCCAGAACAACCTAACTCAGAAAAAGAGCTTGCCATTTGGGAAAAGAAGAACAACAAAGCTTATGCCTTAATCACAACATCTATAAATGAATAGGTGAGTTGCCATATTTCTCCATTTTCAACTGCTTTCTAAGCCTTATAAAAGTTGAAAGAACTCTATGATTCACATTCTGCACTTGAAGTTGTTCAACTCATGATTAAACTAGTCACTCTTGAATTGCAAAAAAATTATCCTCTTTCTCTTCCATCCGAAGTAAATATATAATGCATGATATCAAATCCCCTAAGGTTGAATTGGATATTCCTCTTATCTCTTTTCTCAAGGCACTTCACCTACTTACTCTAGTTATCTTGATTCGTTGCAAGCAAATGGAAATCTCAAAGATATTACCTTTGACTCTCTTCTGAAAAAATTTGCTGAAAGAGAGAAAGCTTTTGGAAAGAAGACAACCCTGAATCTTGATGGCCTCCCGCTGTTTACAAAATATCTCTGGTTGAAATGACCCGCGTCCGGATGAACTTTATGGTTGACTTTAATGTTTTGTACGCTCCTCGAAAACGGTTTTAGGGTTTCTGGAATGGTCTTAACCGGTTGCCACCCACACTTGCCGGTTCTCCTCACACGCAACCCGACTTTTGTCAACCCTTACTCCATCACTTCGTCATTTGCATTGTTTTGTTGCGTCTGTGGGGAAACTCTGCCCCTCTGTTGTTCTGGTTCGAGCGCCGACTGTGGGATTCCCTCTGATCTTCGACAGCTATGGGAGGTGAGACCTTGGCGGCCTGTGAAGGCACCTTTGGCTCTACACGATAACAACCTATTCACTGTGTGTTTATCTAGTTATTTTTTTGATACCAATGTTGTTCCAACTCGTTTAACTGATGATTTCGTCCGTGACAGATCTTTTCTCCAAGCTTCCGCGCTTCGACCTTACTGTTTAGGTAAGCAATGGTTCTTTGCTATCATGTTTTCGCCCTTCTCCTTCAGGTTTTGATCACTCTCGCTACTGGTCTTTTCAGGGTTTTGTTTTGGTGTTGGTATTCTTCTCGACTTCCATGGCTCATGGTAAGGTTTCTTGTCCCCACCGGTTCTGTTCTCAACTTCGAATGGTTATATATATTTGTACAGGTTTCTAACCTGTGCTTGTTTGGTTGCAGGTGAGCTCAGGTGGCTGACCCCGTGGCTCGAGGTGTTCCTTGCTCTCTGAACAGCTCTTCCACTCGGCTCTTATGGGTAGCGTCTTTACATATAGATGACTGTAGTTGCTTGTAGTTTGGTTCTGGTTCTAGGGTAGTCCGTCCTCGCTGTGGAAACAAAAGAATGCTCTGTTGTCTGTGTAATTGTGTTCTTTGGCTCTGTTCGTAGTCTCGGCCTTACTCCTGTAACATTGTCATTGAACTTTTTCTGTTCAAACCCTTGTTGGGTTTTTTTTAATGGCTTCAAGCCATCGCACTGTATAGATTTATATAGATTTGTTCTTAATGGTTCAGGGTTTAGAACCCTCCTCCTGTCACTTCTTGTTGTTCGGTTATTTAAAACCCTAGGGTTTATCCAAACTCTTATCTGTCGGTTCTGTTGATGGCTATGGCTGTAACTGATTTGATTTCTGGTTATACATATGTTGCTCGAAACTCTGTTTCGAATCTCCGACTTTTTAATGGCAATTTTGTTCGGAAGAAAAGATGAATGTTTTGGACTGTGTTAATTTTGATTAACAGTATATGAATGAAATGTTTCGATTGCATATGTATTCATTTCGGCATCTGCTATATTTATAAATGTAACATATAATTTGGTTTCGGTTTACCTGGAAATGTAAATGTTTGCCTGAACCCTCGTTCTGCCTGTCTTTGACATTTAAATGTTGGCTCTGCGCTGTCCGTTAGCCTCACTCTATCTGTAGATTATCTACATTTGCATTCTCGTTCTCTTGTCTGTAGGTGGTGATTGCAACTCTATGCTGTTCGGTTCTTCTTGTTCGGTTCTTCTCGTCGGTCCTCTGTTTTGTTATTATAACTTCAATTGTTACACAGAAATTTATTATAATGCATGCAAATTAGTATTACAGTGATGATATAATTTGAGATCGAATGATGAAATATATTTAATCTGGAGAATGATTGTATATCTTTCTTTTCTCTGTTTGAGGAATCCCGTACAATGTTTTTCTTTCTTCTTTTATCCTCATGAAGCATAACTGTTCTTGGTAGAACTGCCCCAACAGAAGGGTAACGGTTTATCAGTTCTTTAACTGTCCTTAACTAATGTAATGTTTTTAAAGAAATAATTAACTATCAATTATTTTTCTGTTACTAATTCCTATTAAAAAGTAACAGTGCACAACTATAATTGTCCTAATCCTATCAACCTTCTGACAAATAAAATAAAATAAAACAAGTAAAATAAAATAACAGAACTGACAAGCCTAACACCTATCCAGTTAAAAATAAATGACTGTGTTCTGGTCTCTTCATGAGACTGTCAACCACTTTGTGTCTCCTCAGAGCTGGATGCTCCTGCATCAAATCTTCTGAAGAGGCTATGTGCCTTGCTCATAAAGAAAAGAATCCCACTCAAGATTCTTCTAGAGGAAGAGGTGGTCGAAGAGGAAGGGGAAAATATTTCAGAGGAAGGGGGGGCAAACAATGTCAAGGAGAAAAGGCAGATTTGCACTGCATACGCTGCAAAAGAAATGGATCACATGATGCCTCTACATGCAAAATACCTTGGGACAAAATTGAGCAGCAAAGAAATCAACCCAAAGGTAAAAATAATGACATAGAAAAAGGTAAAGCACCTAAATATACTCATTATGTGGTGGCACAAAGTAATATTGGAGTAAATTAATATTTACTTAATGCTTCACTTGCTTCTTGGAAAAATGATTGGTTGCTTGATTCAAGAGCAACTTGCCACATGACTCATAGAAAAGATTTTTTCGAAGAATTTACTGACAATGTTGATGGAGCAGTATACTTTGCAGACCAATCAAAAAGGAAGGCATCAGGGCTTGGCACAATCGGGCTTAAAATGTCGAGTCTTCCAGACTTTCTTCTGCATCATGTTCTATATCTCCCACAGCTGAAGAGAAACTTGCTGTCCTTGGTCCACATCCACCAGCAAGGTCACTCCATTCATATGTTTGATGGGAAGCTTGAGGTAAGAAAAGCATCTGACCACTCACTTGTCATGAGGGGAATAGAAGAAGAAAGACTTCTCAATCTGCAAGGTACCTCTGCTTGTGCACAACATTTCTCATACAATTCTCATTATGAAAAAGTTACACTTCCATCAAGTTTATTATGGCATGCTAGATTTGAACATTTGAACTATGACAGCCTCCACTTGTTGAAGAAAAATGGTGTTGCTGGTTTGCATACAATTCCTAGGAAATTTAAGCAATGTGATTCTTGCATTCTAGGAAAGCATAGCAAACAATATTTCCATGATTCACATTCAAGAGCACACATAAAACATGAACTCATTCATTCAGATTTATGTAGTCAATGCCCGTTCCTTCTGCAAATGGAAATAAATATATGATGACATTTATTGATGAGTACACTAGAATGTGTTGGTTTTATTTGTTGAAGAACAAATCTGATGCTTTTCAAACATTCAAGAACTTTCATAAATGGATTGAAAATGATGCACAATCTCATATTGGGTCTATTTGCACTGATATGGAAAAGAATACACATCAAATGAATTTGAAAACTATCTTCGCCAACATGGGATCAAATATCAAACAAATGTACCTTATAATCCACAACAGAATGGTGTAACTAAAAGAATGAATATTACAATCTTACATATGGTACGCTCCATGCTCTTCTTAAAAAATGTAAAAATAGTGTTTTGGGTTGATGCTGTTCTATGTGCTGCATATATAAAGAATAGATGTCCATCTAATGCTATTAGAAACAAGACTCTATATGAAATGTGGTATGGGCACATTCCTTTGGTAAAGCATCTCAGGGTTTTTAGTTCCACGTGTTATGCCTTGATACCAAAGGTACATAGAAATAAACTTGGTGCAAGAAGTCGTAAGTGTATCTTCTTGGGGTATTCAAACACCTCCAAAGCATACCGTCTCTATGATGAAGTCAATAAAAAGTTTGTTGTATCTAGAGATGTAACTTTTCTTGAATCATCCAAAACTAACAATGTTGTTGAGCGACAACTTGATCACTTGGACATATTTGCAAATGCAAAATCATTTCAAGAATTTGATAATCAGATTCCACATCTTGAAGGGGGGATTCCTATACTAGATCAACATGTGGAATCTTCTTCTGAATAACTCTCTCCCCCGCATGAAACTCCAACAACGGATGATGCTTTAAGTGATGTGATTGATAGAATTGGGAGACTCAATCTTGATTTAGTCCCAACTCAATCAACAGAGCAGCCTAGACCATATGAGAAAGGTCCCCCAAAGTGGCTGACAAAGACACTTGAAAGTGTTCATCCTGATGAGGTTGGAAAGATAGGAACTAGAAATTCAAACCGGTAAATTGGAGGTGATGTAGATGACTCTAATTCATCTATTGATATGGATGTTTCTTATGATTGTGAATTGAATTTGTCTACAGATTTTGAAACAACTTCCTTCAAAGAAGCTGCTTCTCATGATGAATGGAAAGAAGCGATGCAAAAGGAGTATGATGCTCTCATAAAGATTGGCACTTGGAAGATAGTTGATCCTCCATTAGGAACCAAACAAATTGGCTGCAAGTGGGTCTACAAGAACAAGTATAAAGCTGATGGCTCACTTGACAAGCACAAAGCCGGGCTTGTGGCAAAAATTTTTGCACAAAAGGAAGGGGTCAATTATTAGGAGACATTTTCCCCGATAGCAAAATGGGCTACCATCTAGACACTCTTTGCCTTAGCAACTCAGAACGGTTGGAAAGTCCATCAAATGAATGTAAAAACTACTTTCTTGAGTGGAGATCTAAAAGAGAATGTTTTTATGTCCGAGCCTAAAGGATTTGCTATGAAAGGACATGAACATAAAGTATGCAAACTTTTGAGATCTTTTTATGGCATCAAACAAGCACTGCGAGCCTAGTATGAAAAACTAACTGAGCATCTTCTGAAACTCAATTCCAAACATTATGATCTTGATAATGCAACTTTATTTGTCAAGAAAGTTGGAAAAACAACCTTATATCTTGTGGTATATTTAGATGATCTTTTGATGACAGGGAACAATGAAAATTACATTGCATCCATGAAGAAGGAATTGCGGAAAAGTTTTGAAATGACTGACTTAGGTTATGTTCATTACTATCTTGGTATTGAAGTAACTCAACATCCAAAGTCCATATTTCTTTCTCAAAAGAAATACATTGGAGATCTTTTGAACAGGTTTGGCATGATAGAATGCAATCCTCTTACTACTCCAATGGAACAAAACTTGAAGCTCACATCTATTGAAGGAAAACAATTTGAGGATGCAACAAAGTATAGATAGCTTGTAGGAAGTCTCAACTACCTAACTACTACCAGACCATATATTTCATTTGTTGTTGGAATCCTCTACAGGTTTATGCATAAACCTTATGAAGGACATCGGTCTGCTACAAAAAGAGTTCTAAGGTACTTGAAGGGAACTCAAGACTTTGGAATCAAGTATACATAGGTGGACGACTTCAGTTTGATTGGATACTCCAATTCAAACTTTGATGGAGACAAAGAAATTTTGGTATATACTTCAAGATATGCTATGAGTCTTGGATCAACAGCTGTCTCATGGAGATCACGCAAACAATCAGTTCCAACAGATTCCACAACAGAAGAAAAATACGTGGCAGCAGCTGAGGTAACAAAAGAAATAGTATGGCTCACGAAAATTCTTGAATATTTGTAGGTAAAACAAGTACAATCAACTCCAATCATGATTGACAACACCTCTGCAATAAAGTTGGCCAAGAACCCAAAGTTACATGATTGAAAAAAGCACATCAGTACTAAATATCATCTGATTTGACATCACGTTGAGGCCAAAACAATCCATCTCTGTCATTGTTCCACTAATAAGAGAATTGCAGACATCTTCACCAAAGCGCTTGGAAGAGAAAAGCTTGAATGATTTAGAATGATTCTTGGACTCGCCAACATCCCTTCAGATTAAGGGGGGGAAGTTGACACCTACTCATTAGGATTGGGTGAATAAATATAATTGATGTAAATAAATAATAAGAAATATGAACAGTCATCAGGAGATGAAGTGAATAATCTCCCTCATGTATATAATAAAGAAAAACTGAAGGAATAATATGAATTGCATTTCGTGGAGTTAGTACCTGGCCTAACAAGAACTACTGAAAGCGACGTTCTGATACTAAATCCCTTCATTTACAAAAGAAAAACAAATGGCCTCCTTTAACCTATGACAGAGGATATTTCCAACCTGAAAGGTAGTGGCGATAATGTGAGCTTCTGGAAAACCAAAGAGACAAAAGGTTGAACTCAAATTATCCAAAGGATTGCATACCTACAAGCCATCAGAGTTTAAGGTTAATTCTAATTCTAGAGTGAACCGATGGTTCGACAAAAGAAAACTTTGTTGAGAAACAGGATAGTGATAAGCTTACCTAAAAAAGGAGTATGCCATTTATAGGTCACCCACTTGAAAGGAAAGAATGAGAACCCTGGGTTAGGAATAGAAAACCTGGCAAAGAGGATTGACTATGAATCTTTAAAAGAAACCGCATTGAAATTAACAGCTTACCGCTTGCAAATGAGATGGGAATTCTGGTGACTTCATTCATTTCCAAACATGTTTCGGTCACCTCTATGCAATGACAGAATAAGAACCTTAATAATCTTTCCTAAGTATACATAGTCTTTGAAATAGTAATAAAACATATTGAGGCAGTTGAATGGAGGTTTACCTGGTTCAGGGTGATGGATAGGGCCTTCTGTTTTGAAACCTCGCATAGTACCATTGACAAAGCCTCGTCAAAACTCATAACCCAAACCCTTGCGAAGTACCGCAGAGCCTAAGTGTGCCAGAATTAATGAGAAAGACCAACACCGATTCGGGCAAGTGGTTAGGGTAGACTCTAGCCCATCACTACCATCGATTCGTGAGCTGAAGATCGACGATGGAGGACTACGACAGATGGAAGACACATATTGACATCTTATTCCTTGGGATGTGCAAACACCACGTGGAGGCTCGGTAGAGAACCAACACAGCATAGTAACGTGTAAGGCCATGTGCATGAAGACCTATTGCAGCAATCACACACAAATCATATTCAAATAGGTTTGTACTGTCAACAGGTGACACAACCTTCCCGTAAAACATCATTAATATGGCCATGTAATTGTGTGTATACAGATTAGATTATTATAATTGTATGTATGTTGATTTATATAATTGTACATGTGTTGTCTAATATTATTTGTATGTAGTATTAGTATTGTTTAGATGTGTGTCGAAAGATTAAAACATAATTCAGGTAAAGGCACCATGTATAAAATAAAAAATTTTATTTAGTTTGTAAAATTTAGATGTTACAGTTTTATTTATTTATTAATTAATTATAATTAAAATATAAATAAATTTATTATCTATATAATTATTTTTAAAAGAATAAAAAAATATATGTTGAAAATTATGTGAAATTATATAATAATTATTATTATTATATTAATTATATTTATAAAAAAAAAATCCTATCTATGCAATTACATTTTTTAAAAGATAAAAAATTAAATGTTAAAAGATCGAAAATAAATAGTATAGTAAATATTACAATAAATTTTAACACATTATTTTTTATTGATGTTGATATTTACATTTAACATTTCTATATTTGCATTTCCATATTCTTGCTTACACAAAATATATAAAAAGTATTAAAATGTAAATACATTTCTATATGTGCATCTATATATATTCTTGAAAACCATACATATAAATGTTTAGAAATGATTATAAATATCAAAACATTAATAAAACTAAACCAACGAAGTATTTTAAATAAACCAACTAAGTATTTTAAATATTTTGTATTTTGTATTATTTCTAGTATAAACCAACTAAGTATTTTAAATATTTTGTCTTTTGTATTATTTCTAATATTTATTAGAGTTTTATGAATAATATAAATTAGATTTTAAATAATAATCTAAATATAAAATTTAAAAATAAATTACATTATATATAATTTAAAATTTCTATTTAAATATATTTTATTGTTTAATATTTTTATAAAATAAGTTATTATATGTTAGGGTTATGCTAATATTTTTTTTTTTTAATGTAAAAATTAAGCTGATTAGTTAATTTAGATTAATTTAAAATATATATTAGAGTTTAAAATGTCCAATACCAATATATCTAAGATTTGTTTACTAGTAATCATAAACCACAATTTAAAACAACCCTACATATAATATCATATTTATATCTCTTAAAATTAAATTATTATTATTGTTATGCTACTCGGTACATACTTCTTTTGTAAAAAGTAATTGATAACTAATTTAGATTAATTTAAATGTTTATACAATTAAAAACTTCTAAAACTATGTATATATAATGTATGCTGCTTAGTAATCATAAAACACAATTTAAAAGTCTTACATATGATATCATATTTATATCTCTTAAAATTAAATTATTATTATGTAAAAAAATTGTATTAAAAATTATAAACATATAAATTTTGGAATGGGTCATCAATATTTTCCATATAAAAAACATAAAAAA
>APFE031644828.1:225504-243672 GCA_000404065.3 Pinus taeda
TAAAAATAAATTACTAAGCATAAATATTTAGATTTGATAGGTGTACTTTTTATTAAATGTTATGACATTTGGTTCGGTATTTTACATGATTTTTTTGATTTTTTGTTTTACTAAATAATTTTTTTGACAATTCAATTTTAAACACCATAAAAAATTAGGTCATCTCATGTAATGAACCCAATAAATAAGAAAATTTAAATTTAAAAAAATTTCAAAATTTATTTTGATTTTCCAAAATATTTATTTTTTCAAAATTTTAATAAACTTTATAAAATTTAATCCGAAATTTCAAAAATAATTAAAATTCAAAACTTCTTAACTAAAATAAAAAACTATATATCATACTTCTAACCAGTATAATAACTATAATCTAATATCAAAACAATTGCTATACAACTGACTACCTTGTTCGTCTGGTGAAAGTTGAGTCGATCACAAAAGCACCTAGTTGAAAATGAAACGGTATAAAACAATAAATGACTATGCATAGTTCAAAAATTTTTGAAATGGAAACCAAATAAATCAATTCAAATCAACAAGGGAAAAAATTTCTCCATAAAAGCTCTAAATTGAAACTAAAAATGCTTGAAACTAAAAATGCATGTGCATAAGATGAATTATCATGTTATGTTTTTTCATATTTTATAGTTTTTTTGACTTAGTCTTACAACTATGTTATTCTTAACGAGATGTCATACTAACTACTAACTTCTCCCGGTTGCTGTTTAGCTATAAACCATTGTGCCCAAACATTTCTATGAGAGGAACGAGTAGATAGCCTTAACCAGATTTGTTTTTAGAATGTACTAGATTTATTATTGTCTTTATGACCAATCTTACATTAATATTTTTTGAGAAACTTTAAATGACTTTACCTTTTCTTTTTAGTTAGGGCATTTGTTTATGATATTTTTTCATTTTATTTAGATTTTAAATTATAATCAAAATCATTAGTGCATTAAGTCATATAATTGAACTATTATCCAATTTTTTTGAAGTATGGAAGGAAAATTTGGAGGTGATAATCTCCTACTAAACAAACATCGTTTCCTCTTGTCCATGTACCAATAGGAATGGTGTCTCATTAATAGTAAATTTTCTTTTTTCCATGTCAACCCACAAGGTATACATTACTTGTTAACGTCATTCACAGGAATTATTAGAGTAATGCACCTCATAATTTTAAATAGATGTTCTATTGGTGGAATTGGTGACTTTGTTTCCATGTGGGTAAGAAGGAGAGGAATTTGTGTATAGTAAATTGTCCTGTCTTTAAAGTATTAGTATACTATTGGCACTTCATTAACAATTTTAAAAGCAATAATGAACCAGGAAAATATATATTCTTGTAAAAAGGTAACAACCTATTTTATCTTGGCATTCTTTAATAACTTTAGGGCATCAAGTTGATAGTAAATGGTGGTAATAAGAAAAATGAATTTAATGAAAGAGTATGCAAAAAATATTTACGAAATCACCAATTAGTGGAAGGAAAAGACGATACCACGCGTTTCAAAATTTCCATTTACTTTATAAAAAAAATAGAAAGTTTTGACAAATTTAGGGGAAGTCCTATTGAAACCATAGCAAAATATATGGTGTATTGTGGCTATAGTAGTGAATCACCCTAATTTGGAAATGCAAATGTTTTCTACCATCAAATTGCCAAACAAGGTATTTAAGTTGAGATTTCTGAACGCACTAGAGTAGCATGCCAACAACATGCTTATGGAGTTAATAATTGTTCGATACATGATACTTAGTATTTTCTATTCTTAGTATTATTTTTTTAATGGCATGAAAATGAAAATGAAAGTGATGATGTTGTTGAAACGTAATATCCTCATACCGAGGGTTAATATCTACATCATAATCAATCATAATCTACATGATACATTCACATAGGTTTCATCGTAATATCCTCATACCGAGGGTTAATATCTACATCATAATCAATCATAATCTACATGATACATTCACATAGGTTTCATCATAATCTACATGATACATTCACATAGGTTTCATCATAATCTACATGATACATTCACATAGGTTTCATCATAATCTACATGATACATTCACATAGGTTTCACTTTCTTGAACAATATGTTACCATGTTCCTTCATAAAGGGGTTCTTAAAATTTTGAAAATTGGAGCCAATATAATGTAGATATTTTGAGAATGGATGTGTTTTAAGGGGTTTTATAACTATTGGAATGTACCCAAAAGAAAATTGTATTTGGAATAATTTTGAAAATTGGAGTCAATATAATGTAGATATTTTGAGAATGGATGTGTTTTAAGGGGTTTTATAATTATTGGAATGTACAAAAACAATTGTATTTGGAAAAAATTGCAGGTATCTATTAAAAATATGAGACCTTTTTATTAAAATGATGTATTGAAATGGATTTTGGAATTTTTTTTATCAATATGTAATGAAATTATGGATATTCTTTAATGTCTAACGACGACAAAGTTTGAGCAGTAGGAGACCCTATTAGTGCATTCAAGCTCACAGATAACAAACAATGAATCATCATCTTCATGATTACCAAAAAGTTCATCGTGGGAATTTTTAGTGAGTAGAAAATATATATTACCATGCCAAATAAGCTTAGAAACCATTATTTAGAGGTTATTTATTGAATTTTAAAAATCGAAATCATCAATTTTCACTTAAATAATATTAGACACAAAAGACACATAGCCAGAGGAAGCGGTAACTGCAGAATTATGTGCTTGCCAAGTACACAATGTCGAAATTTTCTTAAGGAAATTAAGAATGTCAGTGAATGCTATTTGATGAAAATATGTTTAAATTAAATTTCATTCCAACTCTAACTCATTAAATTTATGAAAAAAGAATTAATATTATGCTACATATCTATGGTCGAAAGAATAGAATTTATAATGTTTATACGAATATGAAAATCTTTAACAAAGTCAAGTTTGGCTAAAGCAAGGCTTGAACTAATAAATTTTTTAATGGACTAAAGGTCTCCTTGAGAAATATTTTAATTGCAAAAGGACACTTCCTTTTCAACAACAAATGTATAGCCTTGATAATTTGGGAAAAATTAGGTACGAATTTCTTAAAAAGAATGATCTTCTCGATAAAAGAATGAAGAACTTTGTTATATGTGGGACATGACAGCATTTTGATTTTGATTGTAGGTAATATATTACAATAGATACTTACACCATGTTTTGAGAATATGTGCTCCAACAACTTTCCTTTAATCGAATTTAACATATACTAGTTTTGATTTAATGAAATGCTATGTAAAACTTAGATAACATTGTTAAAATGATTAGTTATTTTCTTGGAATGAATGGTCTAGTCATCGAGGAAAATATGAATAATTGCACCTATTATATCATTGAAACAAAGATCCAACTCTTGTTCAGAGGGAGCACCTACATTGATTACCTCAAAGAACATTTGGTAGTGTGAAAGAGTACTCCTTATGGTGAAAATCATTTTGAAATGATTTTTTGGATTAATTTTAATATGATTATAACCTTAAAAAACTCTGTAGAATGAACATCAATTATGACCATCAATTTTATCTAAGATATTAGGAAGGGAGAAGAAGAATCTCCTTTACATTTTCCTAATTCAAATTTTTGACGTCTACGAAAGTAATTTTTTTCCGTTCTCTTTCTCAATCAAAACCATAGTGGTCACCCACATTAAATATAATACCAAGAATATCATGTTTTCCTCTAGTATTTTATTAATTTCCTTCCTAATTAAAGCATCTAGATTAGGACTAACATGCCTTTATTTATGTCTTATCCACTTATCATATTTCTCAAACGGAATGGAGTACTAGAATTTTCTAGGGTTGAAGCCTCTTAAATAATTGTAAGATTAGGAAACAAATATCCCAAAATTCATTAAAGACAATAAGAATTTATTTTTTTCTTTCTATGTTGCATTGGAGTTTGATATGTAATATTTTGGGATCATTAGAACCTATGTTTATTAGGGTAGTTTGTCCAATCTTTCCCTTAGAGGGATCATTATTTTTAACATGAATAGAAGCGCAAATGGTTGAAAACATTCCTTATAAGAGTGTTGGGACTCTAATATTTAATAAGCTTTTCCCTTTTATGAGAAATAAAAATGAGATTATATTTAGGCTTACAATAAAAAAAACCTATTTTTAAATATTATTAGCAAAACAAAACAATTCATGTGCTTTCAATTCAATTTCTTATGGATATATGGCATGTTAAATGACAAAAATATTTGATTAACCTAGAGTATCATCTAAATACACCTTCTAGATATATTCCTATTTAGTTTATACATCCCTTTGACCAAAGTTATGACTAATTTTGAGTTTTTCAATTCATGCCCATTTCTAAATCCTTTTTAGAACTAGATGGAATGTCACTTTGAATTTAGAAATATTGTTATTGCATTAAAAATTATAATGCAAGAAAAATAAGGAGGTATACCTTGTAGAGAATACAACATAGTTATATCGTCACTTCCTTCAATAAGAGTCATGTAACTTTGAATGCCAAATTCACTTATGTTTAAGAACATATTGGATGGTTACCTAAAAATGATGATATAATTATAACCATAAGGATGAACCATATGTGAATAATCAAATCTTAGATAACCATAAACTACATATTTTCTTTCATTCCTAAGGATGATGAAAAAATTTGCTAGCTCCATATCATCCATTAAGAAATTGTGTGTGGTCCAAATCTCTAGGTGAGAGTATATGACCACGGCCATATACTTGTTTTTCCTAATGTCTAATTGTACCTTATTATTAAACTTATGTATATTCTTCTCTTCAATTATGCTAGTGAGATCAATATTTTTTTTAAATTGCAATACGAAATTGTGTAAGCCAAAAATAGTGGACAAAACATACAACTAACGTACATCAAAGTGAATGCTACAAGGATAATTTATTCAATGGATCTAAAAAGTGAGGACAAGAAAACTATACTCCTCCAACTAAAAGGATAGAGGGGGGATATCCAAAACTGAACATTCTAAAACATAAGAATGCATATCGTTAAGTACAAGAGTGAATTCGTATCAATTTCTTTCTTAAGCAATTACATAAATAAATAATTTTCAAGGCTTGAGTGAAACTGACCCCTATTTGAGCACTAGAATACTAGGAATTTTTTTTTGATGTCTTATTCTTCTAGTTAATTGAGTGGATAACATTAATTATTTTTTAAAACGTATGAATAGGAAGGACAAGAAGAGGAGAGAATGAACTCTTCCTCTTCTAGCATTCCTAGATTTTCCTCTTTTTTCTAAAATTGGGTTATTGCCATTTTTCTTAAATTGAACATTTTCCATTATAGATGATTTGTTTTCCTTTTATTGAACTTGATCTAAAGTGGATTGATAAAATTTTAAAAATACATGCTTATCAATTAATTAGTAACCATTAAATAATAATGCAATTCCTTCTTCATCAATTGTTGTTATTTGGATAGATCTATTTTCATGACACTTGTCTACTAGAGAAGGATGAAAACATCTTGTCATCAATTTTCCTTTGAAATCCTTTAACCTAGAATCATATATCGAGGCCCAATCACCTTCTTGGAAGGTCCTTTCCCTTATGTTTTTTTATCATGCCAAATGTTCCTCTGTAGTTGGACAACCTCAGTGTGAATGAGAGCCTCCAGGATGAACTCATCCAAACCATTGAGCTAGAGAATACTTTCTTGCTAAGGTGGAGTTATATCTAAATCCAATTTTGTTGCCATTCTTAAGGCTTTGTACTCAAACTCAATGGACAATGCATCCTTCTTTCCATAAACCAACAGAAGGAGGGTGAATCTAGTGGTGGTTTTCCAGGTGGTATTGCAGGCCCAAGTGGCCTCTACAAGTAGGGTTTCTCAATACTTTTTGTTGTTACATTAGTAAAGATGTTATCCAAATCTTTTTTCATGACCTCGTCCTGGCCATTTTGCCGAGGATGATAGGCAGTGGATTTTCTATATTTTATATGATGTTGCTCCATGATGCCCTTATTCATATTTTAAGTAAATTGATCCCCTTGATTAGTGACCAACTCCCATGGGAATCATAACTTGTAAAATATATTTTCTCTTAGTAATGTTCTTATGCTTGGTTACTATCTTTACTGCTTTTACCTCACCCCACTTTTTCAATTAATTAATGCACACAATGATGTATCTCTTTTTTACAGATGGGGGATGAATTGACCCAATGAAATACATGCCCCGTTTCTCAAATGGCTCAAGAGTCACTTGAGGTTAGAGGGGCATTTCATCCTTGGGTGTAGGCTTTCCCATCCTTTAGCACTCATCACATCTACCAATGTATCTTCTAACATATTTCTGTAGAGCAGGCCAATAGTAGCCAACATGGAGAATCTTGAAGGTTGTCCTCCTAGTATCAAAATGCCCCCTACAAGGTGCATCATAGCATGCTTAGAGGATGTAAAATACCTCATCCTCCCTCACACATTTCCTTAAGATATGATCTCGTCCCAATTTGAAAATATTTCCCCCAATCCAAGTGAAAGGGGCATTTTTTTCTGACAATTCTGCTCTTCTCCTTATAGGATAGATTAAGAGGGAATATCCTAGAAACTAAGAAATTTTATATGTCAAAAAAATAAGGAGACAGTAGTGAAATAGAAAAAAGGTCCTCTATCATCTCCTCATTTCTGGTCAGCAATGATAGTCTAGAAAAAAATCTACAACCATGTTTTCCTTCCCTAACTTCTCAATAATTGTTAGATCAAACTGTTGTAACAATAATAACCATATAATGATCCTAGCATTGATATTAGGTTTATTCACTAAATATTTAATGGTTCCATGATCAATATGAACAAAGACATTGTATCCGTGATATAATTCCTAAACTTGTTCAAGGAGTGCATGACAACTAAGACTTATTTTTCAATAGCTGTGTAATTATGTTCAACTTTGGAGAAGTTTACTAATGAAATCTATGGCATAAGGAAAATTGTGTTCCACTTGTCCCAAATATTATCCTAGAACTTTGTCTCATGCATATGTGTTTATGTGGAAAGGATATTCCCCATTGGGACCTCTAAGATTGTTGCAGTGGTCAAGTTCTCTTTTAGTTCTTCAAATACCTCTTGACACTAATATATCCAACAAAAATCTAAATCTTTAGTCAACAACCGAAACAAAGGTGAAGCCAACTTACTAAAATCCTTAACGAATCTCCTGTAATATCCAGCTAGTCCAAGGAAAATCCTAACATCCCTTTTCTTCTGAGGGACACCGACTATTCTGATAATAACAATCTTGTGAGGGTCAAATTAGATCCCATCCTTAGAAAGGAAGTGACCTATGAAATCCTTGGATTCAAAAAAAAATCTCACTTTCCAGGACTTAGGTAAAGGTTCATTTCAATGGATTTGTTTAGAACTTTACACGGTCTAGCAAGAGAAAGATGGAAATAATTTCCATGAGTGGTGAAGTCATCCATGTATATTTCAACGTTTTCATGAATAATATCAACAAAAATTCTCAAGACTTCCCTCTGGAAGGAAACAGGGGCATTGTACGAACCAAATGGAAGGACCCTATAGGAAAATTTCCCCTATGGGCATGTAAAGGTGGTCTTGTCCTGATCCTCAAGGTTTATCTGGATCTGATTATATCCACTAAACCCATCCATGGATGAAAATAATTTCTTCCCTGCAAGACCATCGAAAACCTGATTCATGAAAATGTAAAGGAAAATGATCTTTCTTTGTGGCCTTGTTGAGTTCCCTATGATCAGAACAGATCCCCCACTTCCCATTTTTCTTGGATACTAGGACAAGAGGGGATACCCACTTGTTATCTAAAATGCTGTAGATCAATTTTACATCCATTGATGTTTGAAATTCTTCTTTTACAATGTCTTTAAGGGAATGCTTCATTATTGTCTAGGGTTGGAACATAGGTTTGCGCACCCATTTTTAATGTAAATATGATGCATACAAACTAAGGGATGCACCATTTTCATTTTCTTATAGTCTCCCGAAAAATCATCGAGACATTTTCTCAATACAATGTTGCATAGTTTTTCTTCTTCCTTTCCTAAGATGGAGGAGTTGATTTTTAAAGTTTTGAATGGACTGATTTCCATAACTTTAGTATCTTCAAGATCATAATTGACAGTAAACAATTCACCCCATGGATTTTTCTTAGGTTTCCTTAAGGATTCTTCCACTAGCTGATTGATTGGCATGGCAGCAGGAGGTTGATTCTGTAAGAAGTGATCAATAAGATCATCCTCATTTAACTACCTACTTCCTATAACAGTGTTTAATGTACAAACTATGTAGAGGGATGACTAATAAAAATATTTCTCTTACTCTTCTTCTACCAACAAAGGTAGATCATTCTCAACATAGGGTTGAGCAATGGGATATAATACAGACTATGTTGTGAGATGTTGATTCTTAATAATGATGTTTCCAACCCTATAGCTAATGTAAGCATCAATAGTAGCTAACTAAGGCCTCCCTAAAATGAGAGGGTACCCATTGAACTTGGTTTTGTGTTGGAGAACACGGAAGTCTTTGGGATACTCCCAAGAGTCAAAGGAGAAATTCACATCTTCAATAACTTCCTCAAGGGATGTTGTGGATCTCTCTGCAAGCTGCAACATTGTAGTGGTCTTTCTCAAGGCTCTTTGGCGGTTGAGATTCAACATAGTTTCCTTGTCCGTGACATTTATTGCATCCCTATGGTTGATTAATGCGTTGGGGACTATAATATTATTAATATGCACATCAAAAACTAGGCTACCAAGATCCAATTATTTTGGGGAGATAACCCTCCCAAGCATTATATCAGATAGTTTCCCAAATACATTAACAGTGGGGGCACCTCTTTATGTTCTTCTAGGACTCTTGAAACACTCATCCAACATGAGCTTTTTGTAAATGGGAATATCTTTGATGGCTTAGAGAAGGGTTATCGTAAGACAAAAGTTTTTAAATTCTCCCAGAAGTTGAGCTTCTTTTGGGGTGTATTGTTTAGGTTTGAGCAACCATTGAGGATAAGGAGGAAAATTGGCTTAAGGGGCACTATTTTATTTCTCTTCTTTAAGATCTTCAAGTGGAGAAGGTGGGTAAGTATTTGGAGGTACCTTCCCAAACCTACTTTTGATCTCCTAGATTTCCATAGCATAAGCATGTCATGATGTTTCCCCACTATAGACCTGTTGTACATGATTTTTGTTTTCATTCGTATTGGGTTGGGAAGGCATCTAAGGTTTCTTAGGTGGGTTATTATGCATTAGTGGTAGTTTATGTGGATGAGGAGGAAAAAAGGTAGGAGGTTGGGCTACCTAGGGCATGCATCGTTGTGAAGGGTTTCCCTATTGAGGATGTTGAGGTTATTATGGATGGAAGGGTCGATTGATAGGCTAATTGTAGCTCCTCCAATATTTACCCACTTTGATAAGCTCACCAAGGTAAAAATGAGTTGAGTGTGACTATGATATGATCCAACCTCTAGGCTCCACTTATGGAAGTGGGGCCTACGAACTAGGAGTAAAATGTCATCCCTCTATGGTTGTAGATCACTCATGATCCTACCAACCACCTTAGGTGATTTATCTCTGATTTGGAGCTCTATTTCACTAGGTTTACACCTTGATTGCACCCTCAACACATTGGGAATGTGGTCATGAGGCTCCAAACGCACCCATAAGCCTTCCTGCATGTGGTTATGACCCAAAATTCCTTGTTCTATGCATGAAGTCATGATATCTATGCCACATTTTTAGGATAGCCTCCAGAACACCACCCAAAACTTCTTGTAGCTTGCCAAAAACATGAAAATGATGATAAGCATGCTAAAAAATTGAAGCCTGAGCAAGATTTTGGCCTAGACATGTGTAATGCAAGATAGACATTTTATCAAACATATAGTAAATATGTAAGCTAGAGGTCATAAATGCATATCTTATCATAAACTTCAGAACTTCATTTGAGAATCACCAAGAATGCTATATGCCCTCTTAAGTTGGCTGCAACAACACTTCTTATCCCATGCATTCATCAACCATCAAGTAACTTATCAAATCATGAGCAGGTGCCATAGTTAGAGCACATCATAAAATCAAGCTTATAACCAACATATAACCATAATAGAAACTATGAAAAAATAGGCGTAAGGTAACCTTAATAATAAGTACTAGTGCTCATAGATCACAATAGAAAAGTAACTTGTATTGACATATGAAAATTCCAACCAATTGAGGGACTTCCATGTACCACATGACCATATATTGGGATGAACAAAATCTCTCTTTCAACCAATCACCCTGGGTGACCATATTCCAAGCATGAATGTGGGATCATAAGGGTTAAATAAAAATAAAATTAACCAGGGCTTCCAAATTCCAAACCACCTCAACCCTCAGGCATAGTCATGACACCTATATGGTCTATAAATAACTAACATCAACCAGATTGGTCACCACCCAACCTGTCCATGGATCTAGGAACTGGTAACTCAACCCACAACCTCAAGGGAACCCACGTTGTTACAAGTCTCCAGAGATCTCCTTTCTCAACCCACAACCTCCAGGGAAGCCAAGCTATTTCAAGGCTCCAGAGAATTTTTCACAACCCATAGCCATAAGAAACTTGAGAACCAATTAGAAAACCAAACGGCGAACCCACTACATCATGACTATCCTTGAAATAGCAAGGTAAGGCTAAAACCAATGTTAATCAAGGAAATTCCCCATGCTAATAATAACAAAAAGCCAAGTAACCACATGCATATACCGTGCATTCAAAAAACAATAAGGAGATCACAAATGCAACCTATTACCTACAAATTAAGTGTGTTCTAGTTGTTGATATAATTTTTTTTAGGTGGAAAAATATCATCTTGGGGATAAGACAAACTCAATCTAGACTGAATGATTGAATATAATGACAAGCAAACAAACTAGTAAATGTTTCCCTAGGTCCATTCCTATTGAATCATAAGCAAGAGTATTCGAGAACAAATCCCATACCTTTCAAATGAAATGCTTGATGAAGATCCTTGCTATGGTTTGATGCACCTTCCCAATGATTAGAATCGATAATTTCAAACACAATAACAAATAATGATCGAAGGTATATGACATATAAATGATTCAATAAAACTTATACTAGTGATCAAGGAGACTAGTACCTAAATATCATTATCAATGGAAAAATGGAAGTAAAGACATAATAAAACAACTCCATTGAATAATATAGTGAAAAAGAAACACTCTTTTGTATTATAATTGAATGAAAAAAAAAAACAACCTTAGCCTTGATGTTGCAAACCTCTTTACAACAGTCTCCAATCTTCCATTAAGTGACAATCTTCCCCAATTTGATGATATACATTTACATAAAAAATTCAACACATTTCCTTTGGTTTGTGTTAAATTTATAGCCCAATAGGAAGAGGTTTGATATCCTCTTCTCAAGGGACAGGATCCATGAAAATAGGGGTTACGGTTCCACAAAGAGCAGGAGTTTGATCCACAAGTCAAGGGATGAGGCCCAAGTAGGTAGGAGCTCGATGCCTTCTAGTTGGGAAATATTCCCCCAACAAAGCTTATAGAAATTGTTTCTTATTTTTATTTTTACCTATGTTAAGAGGTTGTTGCACCTTTTAATGGTGAACAAAGAAACAATATCCATAGGTATCAATGATTGAAACTACATTCACACAGGTAGTGACTACGAAAAGTGTGACAATGCTTGAAAATAGGTTTTTAAGCAAGATAACTTATGATTCTTCGTTTCTTTGGGATTGTTTTTCTTCCAACATTCTAAAGGATCTATTTGGAACACTTCATAGGATAACAAGGTATCTAGATTGGTGGTCATTTTCCTAATGGTGAGAAAATAATGTGTAACAATTGTCTCCTTGCACTTCCTTGCTTTCGTTTGCTTCCCCTTTTCTTTCTTGATTGTCTTCTTCCAAATCCAAGTGAATGTTAGAGTGCTTGAAGAATAGTCTAAGTGTCCAATGATGTAATAGAGATGAATGCTAAAATAATTAAATCCATCAACCGTTTTTCTGATGTATTTTTATTATTGATGTCTCCTTTTTCTTCATTTTCCCTCTAATTTACCTTGCATGCAAATTTGTGTCTCTTCATCTTCATTTTCACCTATTTTCCTTTGTTTTCATAATTAAATGCCAATTATTGCCTCCTTCCCTTTGCCAATGCCTTTGGAAATTTCCATATCCATTATTACACCACAAGTGATGCCCACATTTAATGTTTTCCCACCATTCATCTTGGAATACGTGTCCCATGACCTTGGTATTATTTTGTTTACATGGAAAATTAATCAAGGGCTTTTAAAAACCCCTCCCTGTTGGTGGAACACCATCCTCGGTGTTCAATGATGATTATAAACAACAAAACGTGCTTCCCATGGAGCTTTATAACACAACTAGATGCGACATTTACATCATACCAAACCACCAAAACCATGAACACCATAATTCTTATTAGAGCTCTATAACACATCTTCATGCAACATTTACAACATAATTCTTATGGAGATCTATAAGACAAATCCTTGTAGTATTTACAAGACACACACACACAAGTATAACCAAAATACATATACCAAACACATCTACTCAGCCAAAAAATAAGGAGCCATACAAAGCCTGTATCTGATCAACCATCTCCCATGTAGCTTCATTGGACCTAAAGTGCTCCCACTACACTTTAATATGCTTGATTTATTGGTTCCATAGCATGACTTATTTTTGCTAGAAAAGGCTCTGAGATTTTGGCTAGAATTCTCCTTCTAGTTCAACCTAAAATACATATCAATAAGTCACATGATTAACATTCTAGACACACCTCTTAAGCAATGAAACATGGAAAATATCATGGACTTTACCTGTAGAGACCACCATGTAAAATCTCCATGGAAATCGCGAGATATACATAAACATGAGTTGAAATTACCTTATCACTATGGGCTTGAGAGAAACCCTGGAACGACATACGAAGAAAATTTGTCAATTTGCATAAAACAAAGCTTCTTGAGCTACTACTGTGAAGGTGAAGAAGAAATCTTGTAACCTTTATTTTTTTTAGAGTAGAGGAGGGAATATAACTGCCAAAACATCCCCATAATAAGCCACAGGTGCTAGGACACATGAACCTCTCATGGCGTCGCTTTGCAAGCATGACACATTTCAGTAGGAGAGAAAACCCAAATGAAATGGAGACCGACTCAATTTTGTATGTTAGGGTTTGGGTGAATGAATCCCCACATTTGGATTTTTCAATTTTAATATCCCTCATTTAGATGGTAATAGTACTAATAGTCACATGATGTTCACATGGGTCATGGTGATGTGGCTACTACTAGCTTGTCTCATGCATTGCCATGGCCATTTACCCATTGTGCCCCTTAATCTGACATGATTTCCACTGCTAGGAAGAAATATGGAATATAAGGTTAGAAATCAATGTTTCTTAATAAAGCTCATGCAAAGCCATTATTCCAAGTCTTCGTTGCATTTTCCTTAATGTATGGAAACCATATATACACTATGTATTATGATATATGCACGTTAAGAGGAATAATACCAATCTTGTTTTGGGTTGATTTCATTAGTCTAGGAGAATTCCTAGTAAAGTTAAGGTGGGGATTATTGAAAAAGATAATAATATTTAGGTGTATAAACCATCAAGTGGGGAAAAATGAAAACCAAGTTCTTTATATCAATGTGTATGGAAAAAATCATTACTTAAAAAGAAATTATATAACAAAAAAAATGGTTGAAATATAGGTACGTGACAAAGGGAAGGTGATGAGTGGAAGATTTATTTCAAAAAAAAGGATGGAATGTTTAAATGTTTGGTTATGCCATTTGGGCTAACTAATTCCATTAGTTAATTAATGACGATCATGAATGAAATCTTCAAATGACTTTTGGAAAATGTGTTGTGGTGTACATGGATGACATTTCGATTTTCAGCAAAGACAAAGAGAAGCATTTTCATTTGAAATATAGTTCATTTCATCGCATACATGCAAAAAAACAAGCAATGCTACCAAAGTCGTGATTTTATTCTTCAAAGAAGTGGTGATACTTCATGGTTATCGAAGAACCAATACTTCAAATAGAGATACAAGATTTCTGGGTCATTTCTAGAGGATAATTTGGAAGAAAATGGGATCTAAACTATTGTGTATTTTAGCATAGCATCAAAAAATACATGGATAGATTGAAGTAGTGAACAAGAGTCTTAGGAATTCACTAGGAAGCTTAAGTGGCAAAATCTAAACCAGTGGGGTATGGTCTTGGCACTGGAAAAAACTGGTAAGACTCCTTTTTAGATTGTTTTTGGTTGGTCACTCAATGGTGTTTTCTACCTAATAAGGTTTCTATACTTGGAGAAAAGGAAGAGTGTTGATGCAAGTGATTTTTCACAAAAAACTTAGGAAATGCATGAGTAGGTGAAGAAAAGACTGCAATAAATTGATGAAGGGTATACAAAGAAAGGAGATTTGAAAAGATTTTTGTTTTTGTTTTTGAAGATCATGGGTTAGTAATGGCACATCTATAGAAGGAAAGATTCCCCAAGGGCACTTACAAAAAGCTAGAATACAATAAAATAGGCCAATGCAAAATCCTTAGAATTTTTTTTGAAAATTCCTATAAGCTATAGTTTCCAAGAGACTTAGATATGTCTATGATATTCAATGTGGTTTATCTATATGAGTTCCATGAAGAGGAAAATAATGATGAGATAGGTACACTAGTTGAGTGGAAGGAACAATTACGAGTTAAACCTTTTGAATAAGTGGAATATATTTTAGCGAAGATAATTGGTAAGAGGAATCTTTGAAAGGATTGTTTAGTCAAATGGAAAAATAGGGGACCTACAGATGCATTGTATGTTTCAAAAAATGAATAAGCATTTCTACGAGGTTATTCAACCTCTAGAACAGTTACCACATGAACTAGAGGTCCATGATTTTTCTTTCTTACCAATGGTGTTTAATGCGTGAGCATTATTGGGCTTAGGAAATCCACATTATCTGAAAAAAAAATTCATTTCAATTCATGGAAGATAGGAAAAATAAAGTTTTGTTATGGGCATCTGTTAACAAACATGCTACAAGAATCTACTAGTGAAAGTGTACATGTTGTGAGAATGGGATTTGATTTTCAATGGTTGATCTAGATTGGATCATTATATTATTTTTCATCCACCTCAATGCATTTTTAGTGGACAAAAGTGGATTAATCAACTCCCACGACTATTTTTACTGACGGGACCCAGTTTGGAAAAGCAGGGACTTAAACCTTTTGGGAGTGTTCTGAGTCATAAAATGACATGTTTTTCGGCTTAAATCTTTTTTTCTTTAGTGTAGCACCATTTTATGCTATTATACACATAGATATATTTTCAACAGTGCAAGAAGAATGTCAATTGTAGTCTAAATGCAAAAATTATTTCACTCAGAACTTGACCTTCCTGTTTTCACACCTATAGTTTAGGAGGATGTCGTGTCAACCTCGATTATTCATGGAAAAGTTGCTATCCACGTGTTTTTGATGTAAAATACTCTAAAATAGTCTATATTGTAACTCTAGTTAAGAGTTGATGTAGTCAAACTTAACCACTAGTAGGTTGTCAGACTGTGTTATAACCGGTCCACTCGGAGGAAGAAGCATCCCATTATTTCGAGAGAATTTTGTTCCATGAGAAAATATAGCCATGAGAGATAGGAGGTCGAGTGCACAGAGAGGATCTATGCACTATAGTAGCCCATGGGCCACAAGCATTACTTCTGCGTACCTGTAGCCTTATTTTCCAGACAGAGAAAAAGAGTGAAGCGACCTCACCTTCTAATTGTGTTTCCTCTGGAAAGGGTTTCTCATAGCATAACTTGTGTATTATGTGTGTGTGAGAGATTATTTTTTCGTTATTTACTTTTTTTCATAATTCCCATTCACATGCATGAACTAATTTCAGTTAAACTTACAAATCTTGAAGTTTAATAAAATTGTAACAGTGTAGATTCCGGATTTAAATATTTTATTATTAGATCTATTGTTACGAACTTTACAGTGGAATATACATGGTATCTTTCATATCATTTCATATTAGAGTAGATTTCTATATCGATAGGGATGAAAACCGTAAAACCCTAATCATGGTCGATGAATTTTTAAATGAACCTCATGATAGTGTAGAGGTTAGGTTTATGTGGCTAGAACAAAAAGTTGTAGATATCAACCATAATATAAGCCTCCTCATGGAGGCCTTGAATAAAAAGCTAAGGATATTAAGAGAAGATGATGGTTTGAATGTAGAGTATAAATCTGAATGGGGATCAAAAGATTAGGGAGAAATGAAGAACCAATCGAAGAAAGAATCCGAAAAAGGTCAATCTGGCTCGAGTGCAATGAATCCATCCCTATTTAAAATGGAATCAAAAGTTGATATTAAGCCATACCAAAGTGAGATCGTCTCTTTGAATATAAACCATTGGTTGTAGAAACTGGATGTTTATTTTAGCATCCATTAGATTGAGGAAGGATAACAAATTTCATTTGTGCGACTAAAATTGGAGGGCCATGCAATAACTTGGTGGGAGAGCGACATGGAAACCCTACAGTTGGAGGGAGAACCTCTAGTGACTAAGTAAGAATATTTCAAAACCCTCATTAAGCCATAGTTTTAACCCATTGCATACATGGAGGATGATAGGATCTGATGACATTACTTTAGGCATAATTTGGCCAAAGTGTGCAGAAGTACACCAAAAAATTTAGAAAGATGGTTGTAATGTTGGGTATCTCTCCAAAGAACCTAGATGTGCTCCTCAAGTATTTTGGGGGTCTTCACCATCATCTGCATGAGCAAGTGATGTTTTTAAAGCCCAAATCGGTGGACGAGGCTTGTGTACAGGAACAACACCTCGAGAACATAGGCCTGAAAATAGAAAAATCAAGTGGATCGAAGCAAAAAGAGCAACACGAAGCTTCAAAGGAGGGAAGAAGAAGAAAAAAGGGGGAAAAGATAAAAGGATTTCAGCCACAACACACCGATGCAAAGATCCTAAAAACCACTACAACATTGATGTCCATATAGAGGCGAAGTGTTGAAAGTTTGATCCAGAGCTAAATCCGAAGAACAAGAACAAATATAACAAGAAGAAGAATATCATGGCCATGGATATGAGTAACCAAGTTAAAATCATATCAGACATGAATGAGAACATTGTCTACACGTCAGTGTAGAAGGAGGTGAATCTAAGTAGCATTCAACAATAGGATGAGAATGAAATGACCAAAATATTCCATATAAAGATACAGGTCAAGAAGACAAAGATTGATGCTTTATTTGACTTAGGATCGCAGGATAATCTCACTGCATTGGAGTTGGTGAAGAAGTTGTCGTTGGAAATTCGTGACCATCTAAACACATATCCATTGGGATGGATAAATAAGGATGTAGAGCTGAATGTAACAAAATAGTGTAAAATTAGATTTGTTATCAGTGTTGATTTTATTGATGAAGTGGAGCTATATTTGGTTCCCATTGATGTTCGTGGAGTTGTGTTTGGGAGTCCATACATGTACATGTGAGATGCAATATTCATGAGGAGATCCAATCTATTTCGGCTCGTCAAGGATGGAAAATCATTTATCATCAACGCACACAAAGGCAAGTTGAAAATTTCACTGTTAAGTGCTAACCAAGCCAAGAAATTAATCATTTCAAGAAAGATGTAAGTTTTATTGATTTTAAGATAAATGCAGTTTGAAGAGTAGTCAATAAGAGGCAAGGCATCAATAAAGGGTTGTACTAAGAAACAAAAAGAATAATAGGAGGAGTTTTTATAGGCATTTAGAGACATGTTAAAAAATCCCAAAGGGTTACACCTAAGAGAGAAGTGGAACATGAGATACAACTATTGCCAAAATCCCCATTATCAAATATTGGGTTGTGTTGGAGAGGTAAATCCCCTCTACGGATAGAGGCGATCCAAACTAGCCCAGAACGGGTCTAGCAACAATAAAATAATGCTATCACGCAAGTTCCTAATTGCAAATAAAAGGTAGGTGACGAAGACGTACTTGAGTTCCAACGCTTCCGTTTGTAGAAGAGACGT